>JAHBCN010007562.1:0-42988 GCA_019359885.1 Listronotus oregonensis | reverse complement strand
ATATAATATAATTTGAAGCCTTCTTCTGATGAAAACCTCATTAAAAACTACCCCAAAAAAAGTAATGAACGTTTTTTTAAAAATTTTTAAACTTTGCAAATAAGCCCGTGACCTGTGCCAGCCGGGTTTTTTTCAGGTGAAACTACCCTTTTATAGTATCATGCAGTTTTTAGACAACCCAGCAGAACCGCAGGAAATAAACCCAGCAACCCCTATATTACCGAATTCCCGGAAAATCTCTATCTATTGATATAAAAATATACAGGGTATTCCATTTAAAAAATACGTCACTCGTGCTGTAACTCTTTGGCTTTAGTTTCAAATGTTTTTCTGATTAGAATATTGAATTCTACGGAAAAAATACACGAAATGACTATATTCGTTTTTTAAAAATGTACAGGGAAGTTCAAAAATTAAGCCATGTTTACTTTAAAATGAATAACCCTGTACTTGGGAATATACGAAAATATGTTGGCAATACCCCTTCCTTTCTTGTGGATATATTTTTTTGTTTGCACCTGGACTCAAACAAACTGAACTCTTTTCTGTAACCTTTTTTAGATTTCTCTGGAATCAGAGTACTATTTGCTGCATTAATGGCCTCTATGATGTCTTCTGAAAAACCTTCTCTTTCGAACTGTTCTTCGCTATCCATTTTATCACAAAAACTTGCAAAAATGATGAAACTAAAAAAGGCTACGGGTGTTGATTATCGATGTTAGATTGTTTGACAGTTTCTGAGGCATAGGTAGGTAGGTAGGTTTAAAGTGAGTGGGTATAACACCCTTCCACCGCGACCGATCGGTCTATTGTGGCTCACACCTTTTTATATTTCTCCCACCAGGTCCAGACTCAAAAATCTAATGGTCCTGTTGGAGAGAGATCTTTCACCCCCCCCGGAAACAAGGTGTCATTGCCGAGGATTGCAATCTTAGTCCTGTCATTGCTAGGCACGAAAAATTGTGTTCTGCCGTTTCATCTCCTCCATGCACATGCGGCATTCGGCGTCTTCCGCTAGGCCGATCTTGTGCATGTGGTTTTTTAATCTGCAGTGTCCCGTGTACAGTCCCACTAGAGTTTTAAGGTGTACCCTTGATTGCTCCAGTAGTTTGACAGTACATTGTTGGTTCGGTGGGTTATGAAGGCCTTCGAATGTCTGAGACCTGGAAGTCCATGCCAGTACCGAAGATTTTCTCTTTGTGTCCAAGCTGATATAAACTGCTTGGCCGTTCCATAAGATATACCGATGACCGTTTCCGGCCCTGTGAATTTTGTCTCCGCCCTCCTTTTGGCAAGGAGGTCTGCGGATTCATTACCCTCTACTCCGGTGTGTCCAGGTATCCACAGTAGTGTAACCTTATTGTTTTGACCCAGTTTGCTCAGCGCATCCTTGCAATTCCAGACGGTTTTCGAGTTGCACCGGCTGGATTCAAGAGCCTTAAGAGCTGCTTGAACATCGGAGAATATTTTAATTGTCTTACGTGTGCAGTGCCGGTCAACCAGCGATCTAGCACACAACTCAATAGCAAATACCTCCGCTTGAAATATGGTTGCGAGAGTGTCCAGGCTAAAAGAAAACTCTGCCTTCTGAGGCATAAAACAAAACTATACGGGAACCTCGGATACTTTTCGCACGACAAATCGTGCGGAAAAGTAATTTTTTCGTACGATCGTAGGAAACATAATTTTTAACCGCCCTGACTACAACTTGGTTTATTGTTTCCATTTTCCCTTATGATGCACTTTTACAGTTGCAAATTTTATTACACTGGGTCTTTTTTATATGTTTGTTCATTGACGATTATGATTAGGACATTTTTTTTATTAGAGATAATGTGGCGCGTCATATATTAGTTTTAGTAAATTGGTATAATTTGACTACCTACGCGGACCTCGTGGTTTCCTATGTTGACCTTTGATAGTGTTTTACGTGTCAGGTGAATTTAAAAAATGTTGCGGCAAATGTTTCTTAAACATTTAGACGACAGTATTGATGGAAGTTTGGCTTTTTCGAAAAGAAAGGTAAATTTTTTAAAAAGTGTTTAGAGTGTGCAGTTACTGTGGTTATGTTGCTGTTTTAAAAGGAGTGTAATTAATAAGTTTGTCAGTGTCAATGGTATTGTTTAGAGAAAAGCAGTTTACTTTCCATGAACTAATAATACCATGCAATCAGTCAGATCAAGCGTATGTTTTTGTCTTTTATGGTCGGTTGCAACAACACTTTTTGCGTCACCTAAGATATTCTTAAGCATTAACTGTCCCTTAAGATTAAAATATTTCTTGCACCAGCTGAAATTCGTCCTTGGGTCCCTTAAGGCTCTATTACCACCGCCATTTTTGGTTATTTTTATGTCAAATGCAATTAGTTTAAATATTTCAACTAGAGGGCGTACACGTATCGAATTTCAATTATTTATTTCTTTGCGTAAATCGGTTGTAAATTTTCAAGGTAATCTCAACAAAAAGGGTGGAATGTGGCTGCCTGGATATCAGGCGGTGTTGCCGTTAACAACAAAACTATTGATAATACCACAAAAATTTTGTTTTTAATTTAAATTGTATTTTGTAGATAGCGTCGCGGTAGTTATCATAAATATGGTTTTAATTTTATTTCTCGACATCATTAAAATGCTTTTTTATACTCTCTTGCACGCCACGAGGACTCGAGTCCAAATACTATATCGTAACGTGGGCGCCTTCAGGGAAATAAGGTTGTTTACTTCAAATTAAGTAATTTAATTGGGCAAATCACTAATATTTAGAGTTATAGGGCTACTAACAGGGAATAAGGATCAACATAGTCTATTATTTTTAGTTTTTCGTCGTATCGGCACTTCCCATCACCATTTAAGGTAGTACACACTACGAGACACATTTAAACTATTTTTTACAAAAAATTGCCAAAAAAAGCACTTTTCCTTATCCGAAAGTTCGGCAAAACTATTGACTTTTTTAAAGGTTAGGTTAGGACAGAACCGAAAGTAAGCAGTGTTGCCGCGGCTTGCTTTACAAATTCCGCTTTTTGTCATACAAAATTTCGCTATTTTCCGCTACGCTTATTAAAATGTTTGTTTCGTAAAAATAATATATAAAATAAACTAAACGGCGACCGGTGACGAGTTAAATAATAGGTTACGGTTGAAAATATATGGTTATTTTTAATTACGGGCCCACGGCTGATTGTATTGAAATTTTGTATACTGGGGTTTTTGGGGCGCTGATCACGAATCTGAAGTAAAGTTAGAGTGTCGAATACTTTTAGATTTTAAGTTATAACGCCCCACTTGGACGGAACCTCAAAACTGCACAAACTTTTCTAAAATTGTCCTGCTTAAAACTGATTACAGCCAAAATGGAAGATTTGATGGAAATACACTTAATATTTTGTAAGATAAATTTAATTTCACTTTCATTTAACAAATATTTTTAAATAAAATAAAAGCACAACAAATACTTTCCAAAAATATTATTTTTACTTTTATAAATGTCAACAAAATTGTCTAGGGATTTTAGACAGTTTTATGTTGGTACGCCAGGGACCTGCGAAACAATTGAATGGCTTTTTTTTAAATTTAAATCGCGAAAAATAAAAATAACTTAAATTTAAAAACTAGGCCATTCAATTGTTTCGCGTGTCGCTGGCGTACCAACATAAAACTGTCTAAAATATCTAGATAATTTTGTTTACATTTATAAAAGTAAAAAAAATATTTTGTTGTGTTTTTTTTGTTAAAATATTTGTTAAATAAGTGAAATTAAATTTACCTTATAAAATAATAAGTGTATTTCCAGAATCTTCCATTTTGGCTATAATCAGTTTTAAGAAAGAGGAATTTTAGGAAAGTTTGTGCGTTAAGGTTAGGTCCGAGTGGGGCGTTATAATTAAAAAATAAAATTGTCCGACAAAATTTGACTTCGCCCCAAAAAACCTAGTATCAAAATTTCAATAAAATCGGCCTTGGCCCGGTAAGTAAAAAATTGCCAAATATATAATAGACTAAATTAAATTACTTTATCAAAAAAAGTGTTTTAAATTTGGAGCTTAAAAACTTTCAGAACATTTTTTCTCTTGAAGCTGAATTTTAATTACTGTAAAGCTGTATCTAAATTTTGAATATTTAAAATCGTATTAGACACACTATTAGTAATAGGAACGTATTTAATGGGCCTCATCTAGCAGCAAAAGACGAAGCGATGAATAAAATAGCTGCAAAGTTAGAACGTAAATAGTTTTAACCTTTATTTAAAATATTTTTTGTTTTTTTGAACGCAATTTTAAAACTATTTTACCTTACAAAATATTTTTGCGCTATTTTATAAGCGCTAAGTCCGACCCTGAGCACGCGTAATCATGAATGAAAATTATGAATGACACCGCCCTCTGGCGAGAGAAGGCTGGAACCTAAGGGCGTGAATATTCAAATAACTGAAATCGTCTGCTCAACCGCTCAGAGTAGTACGTACATATGCTTCCCCTACTAGATAAGCAAAAGAGACGGATATACTTCCCGATTCGGTATGATCCGTTACGAGCGGAGGAGAAATTTGACATAAGCACAAAATGTTGGTTTTTCGTGTTTTCGGTACTTTAGGTACCAAATATATCAACAAAAACAAAGTTTAAGTGGTATTTTTGGAAGAAATCACTTTAAAGAGATTGGAAGTTAGGTTCCGCTACTGAAATTTCTTATTTTGTGCGTCAGTCGTAAGAATCGCGCTGTTTTGTATTGACGATTGAATTGTACAAAATTCGGTGTTTTAGAATTATAAAAACCAACAATTTATGAATAAAACGGACGAAAAAAAAATACCCGTACTTGGTCGTTAGATCTTCCTTGAATACTCTTTCAAATCTCGGGTAAGTCCTTGTTTTTACTCAAGTGTTTGGTACCCAACTAAGAGCTTGTTTTCATGTGTAAAATGTTACGTTTTTAAAAATGGCCGCCAGTGGAAATGGAGCCTTAACTTTAAGTTTGCGATTTTCTGTACTTAATAATCTCTTTAGTAATTTGACGTTGAGCTTTGATAAATATTTGTTTATTTATTTTTTTTATAGTTTCTTTTTTAGTTTGGTAAAAATTATGTAAAAAAACAATTTTTTAAACGACGATTTAGATTTTTTGATAATAAAAATAGTAGCGTCAATGAATACATAAAACAGCCAAAATTTGGAAGTCTTTAAAAACAGCTCGGATTTTGATATATTTTTTAATAATTTGGTTTTTTTATATCATCTTCTATATATATAATTTGCTAATGTGGATATATTTATATATAGGTAGGTATATATATTTATTTGTCTGTCCACGTGATTCTGAAGTTATGGCTTGAGCTAAAATCATGAAATTTGGCACAGTGGTTGTCTTTAGCAGTGGCTAGAACCTAACGAAGCCCGTTTTTTGAATTTCGCCCCCGGGACAAAAATAGGAGCAAAAAAGTATTTTCTTACCGTTAGCCGTACGGAAGGCGTCTTACGGAGACAGAGGCTACTTAATATTGTCTCTTGCGTGGCGGAGACAGGCTTTTCATCTAGTACTATATAATCCAGATAATCAATCAAGCGTCAAAGATTTCAGCAAGTCCCCGGAGCTGCGAAGTATAATTTTGGCCTTATTTTCAAGTGCTGTTTCAAGGGCTTTTCAAACGAACCATACTCAGCGAGGTTTCTATCCAATAATTTGAATAAAGTTCGATGAGGTGGTCGTCTCTCGGGATACGAGTTTAAGATACACTTCCGATGTTTTCACACTGTTCCTATCATTCTTGTAATAAAGTTTTACCATATCTCGTTTTTCTTCATTGGTGAATTCCATTTTTAACGACACCACAACTGACAGTAATCACAGAATGTCATTTACACGTCACCGATTTGAGAAATCAAAGCCAACTACGTTATAAAAATATTCTTATTAATTTTTCGGATTTTCCAGGCAACAAGGGTAACTTATGATACATCGTTGAAAATGTGATAAAAGGGCCATTCAAATTTGTGGATTCCCATATGGCGTCCATAAGAAAAAAAGTTGATGATGGTTACGCAAAAACGAAACGTCGAGTTGCAAAACTATGAACACCATTCGATAGAGCGGAAAAAGTGACAATGCAAATGTATTATTTATTTTGGAATTCGTTGAAAAAGAAATCCAGGAAAAAAATAAAACGATTTTCCAAAATTTCGTTTTTTCCGGATATCTCCGGAATTACTCGGAATTTTCAAACTTTCTAAACGGTATATTGTTGGTCACATAAATGCCCAACTTTGCCCCAATTTAACCATCTTCGTATCTCCTATAGTTTCCGAGATCCCAATGGTGAGAGTCAAATTTGAAACACCCGGTATATCCAAAAAAGAGACAATTTAATTTTCATTTACATTTTGCGTATCGGCGATTTTATCTTCTTCAAGTGATGGGTGGTTATCGCAGTCACTTCCACTGCAAACAATGCAAGCGGAGATATGAAGGTCACTTTTTGTGCAGCTACATGCTGAACCGCATCTCGTTTTGCAGGAGCAAAATATGATTTTTAAGACGTTAGGTGCTGCTGGTTTTGTTATTTTTAATGGTTTTAAATAATCGTTTTTTTGCCAACCCCATTTTTCAGGAAGGATTTGAGAATTAATTTTGCATTGCTGGACTTGCAAGTAGACCCTTAGATGACTGATGATAAGAAAATGTTTTTTTTTTAAACCACTTAAAAATAATGCCTTACAACGAGTTTATTTAACAAAGACTATATTAAATAAATATAGAAATATTAAAAAAGAGCATCTTTTATTTATTTATGCATTCACTGGATGTGATACTACCTCCGCCTTTCATAATGAAGGTAAAAATAATTTTATTAACATTTTTAATGATGAGTATAAATTATGTGCAGCAGCTGAAACTTTTATGGTTGAAAATCAAAGTAATGAAATACTTTTTAATAAAGCTGTAAGTTGTATACTCTTAATGTATGGTGCTAAAACTGTCAAAAACATGAATAAACACCAATACAAACGTTTAATAGCATTAGCTTACAAAAAAAATAGTACAACTTTAGTCACTACCTCCGACAGAGGATGCAGCAAAACAACATATCAAAAGAGTCTACTTACACGTCCAGCAATGGAAAATTAATTTTCTAATCCCTCCCGAAGAATGGCATTGGCAAAATGACGATTATTTAAAACCAGAAATAATGACGCAACCAGCTGCACCTGAAAACGTCTTAAAAATCATATGTTGCTCCTGCAAAACGCGATTGGATCCTTCCAAAAAGGAATCGATTCCAGCCTTCGGATCCTTAAAAAGGAATCGATTCCTGGATTCAATTCCAAAAGAATTCGGTTCGTACCCAGCTCTGATAACAAGCATGTAAAATTTAAATAAAAACTTGCCTCGAATAGAGTATCTGCGTCACAAATGGGTAACTAGACATATTTACAACGCCTGATCGGCAGAGGCGACCCAAACTAAGTTCCAATATGACATCTCGGATGAAAGCGGAGAATATCAAGCGGAGCACATTCATTACGTTGCATATTTAATTGACATTAAACCGATGTATCTCTAATCGAAATAAAGGAACGCGATGGATTTTCTCTTTTTGCTCCGAATAAAATAAATTAACGAAGCAAAAAAAACTAATTTTGGAACTTGGCAACCCTTGTGTCGTCACACGGTTTTTTGGTCTGACGACAAATAATTTAAAGAGCCAGACGTGAACTTTAAATCGTTCTTACGCCGAAAAAAATGTTTTCTGAGAAACAATGTTTGGAAGATGGTTCTTTAATGGGCAAAGGAAGAGATTTGACGGGTTTTTGAATTAAAATTGATTTTATGCAAGGAATTCATTTTAAACGCACCAGTGTGTCTAGCTCGTCGGCCTCGATGCCTAATAAACCGAACACCCCATTTTGTAATTTACGTCATTGTTGACATAAAAAGTTTGGATTACCGTCAAAAAATGACTTCTACTTTTAAAAATAATTGCCAGTTATTTTTATTTTCATGTGTGAATCGATACAATTTGGTAAGAAAATTGCTTAAGAGTCGTACATAAATATTTTTTGCTTTTGATAGAGGGTTTTCAACACAAGTCGAATGGTTAAAAAAAAGGTAATTGTCTCGAAAGTTGCCTCCTCTCCGATTTTGACCAAATTTGGTATACGGGGGTTTTTGGGGCGCTGATTACGAATCTGAAAAAATATTTTTTCGGCAACGTTTCGTTTTCGAGATATTCATCATCAAAGTTAAAAATCAAAGTAACCTTATTTACATAATTCCTCCTTCTTTTTGCACATAATTCTTGATTTTTACACTACATTGGCACACAATATTTCACAAAAACTTGTTTTCATATTTATTTTACACCTTTTTTCTATTTAATTGCAAACTTCCACTTTCACACGCCCCAAAGTGGCCGCAACCATGTATACACGTAAGCAAATATGGCGGCTGCCTTTGGACTTGACAGTTCGTAATTTAATGGAAAAAGGAGTAAAACAAATAAAAATACAAGGTTTTAAAAGGTGTTTATAAAATATTGTGTGCCACTTTAGTGTAAAAATCAAGACTTGTGGACAAAAAGAAGGGGGAATATAGTGAAAATAAGGTTAGTTTGATATTCAACTTTGATGATGAATATCTCGAAAACGAAAGGTTGCCGAAAAAATATTTTTTCAGATTCGAAATCAGCGCCCCAAAAAAACCCTGTATACCAAATTTGGTCAAAATCGGAGAGGAGGCAACTTTCGAGACAATTACCAAAAAAAATAAGTCAAAGAAGAGGTTTTTTTGGGGCGCTGATCACGAATCTGAAGTCAAAATTTGTCGAAAACTTCTAGTTTTTAAATTATAACACACAAAATTTTCTAAAATTTCTCGTTCTTGAAACTGGTCACAGCCAAACTGAACAATTTTATATTAAATTATTTATAATTTATTGGGATACATTTATTTTTACGTTTCTTTAATTTTTATTTTTAACAAAAAACACCACCCAAAGATTTTTTTTTACTTAAAAAAAACTATCTAGGGATTTTTAGGCAGTGGTACAACTTCTTCTTCTTTCCTGGGAGCCGTCTTGATTTACTACCGGAGGCAATGCAGCCTTTTGGGCTATTTGTGCCTAATCTCCTAATCTCTAAACCAATTCTCCCATTAGTCTTGTTCCTTCTACAAGTCTGTATAACCCCGAGACTGGTTGGTTGATATATTCACGTGGGCTCATTTTCGGTTGCCAAATAATGCCTGACTTTTGTAATTCAACCCTTCATATTCACACAGAATATGGGAGGCTGTTTCTTCCCTCTCGTCGCACATTCTGCAACTTGGGTCCCCATTGTATGAGCCTATCTTGTGTAGGTGTCCTCTTAGGTTATAGTGCCCTGTTGATTGATTGATTGATTGATAAAGTAAATACACAAGTTGAGGTTTTGTCCGCCTCGACACTGCAGCCTACAGGGCTTGTTGTATCTCTTGTGTATTTGTTTCAGTTAAAAAGGTTTGACACCTTAGACAGGTGTAGTAGCCCTTTTACTGTTCTTTTCTGGTCTCCAGCCTCCTGGTGGTTAGTGTCCACCATGAGGTTTTGATTTGTTCTCCAGTATGTAAGTGCAGGGCACTCATATATGATGTGAGAGGCTGTCTCTTCCTCTTCGTCACATAGTCTGCAAATGGGTTCTTCTCTATAGATGCCCATAGTGTGCATATGTTTTCTTAGGGTGCAGTGTCCGGTTATTAATCCTGTCACTATTCTAATCTGATTCTATTTAGTTTTAGTAGTTCACTTGTCAATGCTTTCGATGGTGAGTCCAACATTGATTTACTGTGATTTTGCCTTGGAATGTGGTTCCAGTATGACTGATGTTGTGTTTGAATCCACCGAGTCTGTAGCCACGAACCGAGGCTTTTGGTATTCAAAACAGGTTCAGGACCCACAAACATTGCTGCGGAGCTCGCTCCAGGGAGTCTGCATTTCATTGCCCTGTATTCCCTGTGTCCTGGCACCCAGGAAAGTGTAACTTTGTTGTGGTTAGCCAGGTTTAGAGGCATTGCAGACAGTTCCAAACCATCCTTGAGTTGACTTGTTGGGATGCCAAAGCTTTTATGGCCGCTTGACTATCAGAGAAGATAGTAATGTCCCTGCCCTTATATCTCCTCCTCAAGTTCTCTCGCAGACAAAGTTCAATGGCATATATTTCCGCCTGGAAAAAGTGGCATATTTCCCCAGGGAAGCATAAGCATTAAACCGGGGGGTCATACCATGTATTCCTGCCCGGCTCCATTGTCAGTCTTGGATCCATCGGTATACCAAACCAAATTCCGAGACTGACCAGGAGATCGCTACTACCGCCCCAGGTAAGCTGGGTTTTGTATGGTCTGTGTGTATTTATCCGTTTTGGCATTGTATCACTGCTCATCTCAAATATTGGGTTTGTGATACTGCTCGTTATTCTGGTGTGTCCTAGGGCAGGCCCAGAGCACCAGTTGCCGTTACATTTCAGCCTGTATGCCCCAATCCTCGCCTCCGCCTTAATAATTATACCAAGAGGGGAGGCTTAGTAGGGTTTCCATGGCTGCAGTTGGAGTGCTTCTAATAGCTCCCGTTATACAGAGACATGCTAGTCGCTGGAGTTTGGATAACTCCAGCTCTGCTTTTCTCTGTTCTATTTTTGGCCACCAGATAGTTGAACCGTAGGTTATCATGGGTCTTACCACAGCAGTGTACAACCAGTGTACTATGCGTGGCTGAAATCCCCAATTCTTCCCCACAGCTCTTTGGTAGCCATTAGAGCCATTTTGCCCTTATTAATCACATTCTGCATATGTGGATTCCAGGTTAGCTTAGAATCCAGAGTTAATCCAAGTACTTTACCTCCTGAACATAGCCGAGTGTGGTACCGAAGAAGTGAGGAGATATTAAATCATCCAGCTTCCTTCGTCTAGTGAAGGGTATTAGCGCAGTTTTGCCAGGATTAACAGTAAGGTTTTCCTTGTTGCACCATCCCTCCACAATTCTCAGTGCCCTTTGCATAAGCTCCGAGGTTGTTTTGTTATGCTTCCCCACGACAAGTATAGTGATGTCATCCGCATACCCCTGGGTATAGAAGCCATTATTATTCAGTTCCACCAGGAGTTCGTCAACAACCATATCCCACAGTAGTGGGGATAGAACCCCTCCCTGTTAACAGCCCTAGTGTTTTGCGAAGTATTTTCCTACTTTGTCTGAGTAGTTCTTCCTTCGTTTTTTTTTTGAATGGGCCCTTTATAAAGCCTTTTCCATGTCTCATTCTACTGATGCTCCCCTAGTATTTCTCGTGTTTGTTTCGGATCCATTCCCTGTTATGCCCTCGTGCTGTGGTTTTGGTCACTCCAAGGGCAGATTTTGGTCCAAAGTATGGTGTGGAGGAGGGATCCTCAACACCATACTTTGGACCAGAGTCTCGTTAGCTCAACCGCTTTTTCGTTGCCTTCTATTCCTGAATGCCTCGGTGCCCACAAGGGAGTTAGCCTGTTGCGTTCTCCTAGGAATTCTAGTTCTTTTTGGCATCCCCATGTTAGCTTGGACGTTACCTTGGGGTTTACTAGTGCCCCTAGTGACGCCTGGCTGTCTGTTATTATGCAGATCCGCTTGTTTTTATAAGCCCTCCTTTATTTTGTTTGTGTTCAAATAAGACGATGTTGTCAATTACCTATTTAATATATACCTCATCAACAAATTCAAATTCAGGAAAATGTGCCCCTGTCTCAATTGTATTAATATTTAACTTCTAAATAAAAACACCTTGCATTAAAAGCCCCCATATCATAATGCACCTTTAACAAAAGATTAAAATAATGCTTTTTCTTGGATTAAATTATTTTTATAAAATCTCTATAAAAGATATTTTTTATTTTTTACGTTTAATGCTGGTAAAACAATTTAAATTTAGCGCCTTTCAGTTGTACCAACTTATCTGTCTGAAAATTCTTAGATAATTTCGTTGATTGGTTTTGAATATAAAAATAAAATTTTTGAATGTGTTTTTAGTTGAACTACGATAAATAATCGGAGGAATGAGTTTATCTTGTAAAATAAAAGGTGTTCTACCATAAAATCATTCAGTTTGGCTGTGACCAGGTTCAAAAAGGATATATTTTAGGAAAGTTTGTACATTTTTGAGGTTAGGTCCGAGTGGAGTATCATAACCTTAAAACTAAAAGCTTCCGACAAAATTTGACTTCAAATTTGTGATCAGCACCCCAAAAAACCTCCGTATACTAAATGTAAATAAAATCTGCCGTGGGCCCGATAAGTAAAAAATTACCGAAAGATGTTTTAACATGCAAACAATTGCAAAAATTACTAAGAAAATAAGTTGAAAAAATGGGTTTTCATTTTTTGTTAATAAATTCAAAACTAATAATATTTAAGAAATTTCAAAAAATGGTTCTCAAGGAGAAGCCAAATTCTACAGTAATAATCATTCATGCTTTACTCGCTGATATGTTTGTATTTTTTCTTAATAGTTATTAATACTACTGGTATTTTTTCCATATACTAATGTTACTGTAATGTTGTCTTTATGCGCTTGTCTGTATAAGCAAATTGCCCGAAAAGTTGTAAAATGATAATACAAACATTTTGAATGGAAATATAAACAAACGGAAATTACTCTTCCCTGTTACCGGTTAGTACTATTAGTATTTTTCCTTATGTCTGAGTGCTTTTTAATTTATCTTAATATATGTGTAATATGGTTTTGATTAATTGAAATATGTATCACATTGGATTACTTATAAGAACTGAGGTAATTTGTGGTGTAATTAAAGATGTTTTATTTACAGTTTATTTACAGCTATATATATATATATATATATATATATATATATATATATATATATATATATATATATATATATATATATATATATATATATATATATACAGTTCTCACTAACTTAAAATTAATTCAATAAATCAAAAACAAGTTTTTTTTTAATACTTGAACTCGATTCGTAATTTTACTTAGGTTCTTTCCCATAAAAGAAATGTTTCTACAGTTAGTTGAAAATTTAAGATATTACGGTATCGGTGTTTTTTTTTGGGTTATGCACATATTAAGTTATACAGGGTGTCCCAGAAGTAATGGGACACAGAGCAACAGCAGATTCTTTAGGTCGAAATAATGCAATTAACGTAAACTTGCCTTATCCCAAAGTTTATAATCACTAAGATACAGGGTGTTTAACTTTTAATTTTGTTTTCGTTTTTTAATAATTTCTTAACTAAATGACATAGCGGTACAAGGCAAGAAATTCAAATTTCTCCATACTTTTGATGTTTTTGGTAGAGGGCGCCAGCTACGGCCTACCCCACTTGTTTTAGATAGCATAACTTTTTTTAAGCTTAGTATAATGACCTGTCTATTAAAAAAGAAGTTGCTATAATTCCCTTTGCATCAAAAATGTATACTTTATTTAGGTCTCTAGGAGACCTAAATAAAGACCCCGCAATTTTCCTGGAAAATTGATGGAAAATGGTTTTCGGCCAATTATTTTCAAACTTTGTAAAGTAATATTTTTTAACACGCTGATCAAAAGTCTTTACGGGCATAAAACCCAAAAACCCCTCTAACTCCCCCAAAATCACCTTTAAAAGTCTGCAAATACCTAGTGACGTTACAGGCTGATTTTGGGGGATTAGAGGGGTTTTTGGGTTTTGTGCCGTGGAGACTTTTGATCAACGTGTTGAAAACTATTACTTTGCAAAGTTTGAAAATAATTGGCCGAAACCCATTTTCCATAGGAAAATTGCGGGGTTCTTTAAAGTGCATTTATATCGAAATTAGTTGCTCCTAGAGACCTAAATGTGGTATACATATTTGGTGCAGAGGGAATTATAGCAACTTCTTTTTTAATAAACAGGTCAATATACTAAGCTGAAAAAAAGTTATGCCATCTAAAACAAGTGGGGTAGACCGTAGCTGGCGCCCTCTACCAGCAACATGAGAAGTATGGACGAATATAAATTTCTCGCCTTAAAGAACCCCCAAATCCCCAATTTTGTACAGCTATGACATTTAAGTTAAGAAATTATTACGAAAAAACGAAAACAAAATTAAAAGTTTGACACCCTGTATCTTAGTTATTATCAACTTTGGGATAACGCAAGTTAACGTTAATTACACTATTTCGCCCTAAGGAATCTGCTGTTGCTCTGTGTCCCATTACTTCTGGACATCCTGTATATAATTGCCAATTTTATTTTTTTTTCATGTCGTTTGCGATGTGTTAGTTACCAAAATAAACCATGATGTAAAGTGTGCGATAGCGGGACCAAAATTCGTGCTTTAACTGCGCCGATCCAAATCCGCCATGTTGTACTTTGTTTACTTTAAGTTTAACCAATTTTGATGTAGCGGACTTTTGAATTATCGGAGTTTTATTTATTTATTTAAAAAACACTGCGACCAGACCCCAATGTCGGGTCGCAGTGTAAAAGATTGCCATTACTGGAGTAAATAAATAAGAAATGTAAATATACAAAACTACGTATACCAAAAGACAAAAGAGCTAAGCAGTGGATTGATTTCTGCGAACGTGAAATAAATGTCAAAAGTTGCATGTTTTGCATTTGTTAAATTTTTATTGAATCAAGTTTTTTCGTGTTTTTACACAAATTTTAAAAGCCTTTTTAAATATCTTACATTAATTTGATTAAAAAACCCAAAAAAAAATTATTTCGAATCAATTAAATTGGTTTTTTTTTCAGGAATTGGGTTCCCAACCCTACCAACAATCTCAACCGATGAAGTTGAATCTATACCGAGGCCTAGATCAGGAACGTGGAGTGCAAAGGACACGAAAAAAGAAAAACAAGACAAACAGAAAAATAAAGACGGGAAAAAGAAAGAAAAAGTACAAAGCGGGAGTAGAAGTGGGTCGACGTCCAGGTAAGTTAGAAAAAAACAATTTTACTTAATTTGATTTCTCTTAAGATGTATAGACTTTTTCCACCTAGTACAGCCACTGAAGGTAAAAATAGGCTATAACCTCCGAATTCTTTGCACCTCCATCAATTTAATGAGTGAAATCCACGCCTTTGGCAAAAATTAAAGCATTTAATCGGTGAAAATTTTATTTAGTTAAGTAAAATATAGATTCTGTAACATTTTGAAGCATGATTTTTATTTTCTATCAATCTTTCAACCCTCAGAGACGATCCCTTAAGTAGAAAAATCATAAAAAAATTGTTTTTTGCCTACCTGAAATATTAAATCGGGCATTAATATTACTCTTAAAATTTGTTTACTGCCATTGATATAATTTATTGATTTACCGCAATTTTTCAATCCCTAAAAACCACCTCTTATTTTGAGATCAATGAAAAAAATATTTTTTAGCAATTTTACAAAATAGTCCCATTCTTCAGCAACCGCAAAAGGCATTTAAGTAGTTCATCTAGTGCAGGTGAATTTGCACTTTTAATTATCTGTAAAGGTCCTTTAATATTAAGCCATACCTGGGTCTGTTGGAAAAAAATATACGATGGGTTTTTTTACGATAACTCCGTTAATTTTGATGTTATCGGGTCCATCCAAAAACCATTTTAAAGGTAATTTCAAGGGCTATAAAATTATTGACCTCTTCTTTTTTGTAAACCCTTCATTTTTAAAAATTAAAGGGTTAAAGGGCTCGGATCAGATGATTCTCACAATAAAATTTAAACTTCTAACGATTATATCTCAGTTGTTTTTTATCCTACAAAAACAAAATTTTTGTTAGAAAAAAACCTGAATATTTGTTTTTTGTCATTTTTTACGTAGATCAAGTAGTTTTAGAGTTATTATGAAAATTAGATACATTTTAACAGAAATTTGAAAAATGCTATTTTTAAAAGTCGTACTTTTCAAAAAAAAAAGTATCATAAACCGGTCAAACTTCTTGAGCTTATTACCTACACTAAATAAAGTAAATCCTTTAGGGATTCTTTAAATTTAAATTTTGGTGAAAGTGGCGTAGGTTTTATTTTTTACTCTTTCCTATTTTCATCATAACTCGCTTACTTTTAATGCAATTTACTCTATCCGGAGCTCCTTCTTTTTTTCTTGGGCAAAAAATTTGTCAAATTTTGACTTTTCTGACAATTTTTGTAAATCGCTCTTTTTTACCTTTTTTTTACTTTTAATTACTATAAATAAAGTAAAAGGTAAAATAAAATAGTTATATTTTATAAAAAGTAACAAATTAATACATTAATTAACAAAAATTCAATAATTAACAAAAATTCAAACAAACTTAAATATCCTTCCAAACAAATTTAATATTTTATTGCGGCCCCGTTTTTTTCTAAGACAGATTTTAGCCTTCCAGGCATCGAATGGACCAAAGCCAGGCGTAGTCCGGATTTCGTCGTAACTCATCCCACGCCTCTAAAATTTTATCCTTAAGTTCGTTTACATTTTGCGGCTTAAATTCATTTTCCTTATTTATTTTTTTATTTAATAAGCGCCAAACATTTTCCATAACATTTAAATCCGGACTGCGTGCGGGCCACGGTAGAACTCTGATACGCTGCTCTTCCATCCATTCATCGACTTGCCGGCTGTATGAACGGGACACTTATCTTGCTGAAAGATAAAATTTCTGTCCGGAAATCGATCCAGTACAGAAGGAAGCATAATATTCTGTAGTTGATCTATATATACCTCCGCATTGAACCTTCCTTTGATAAAATAACATACACCAAGTTCTTGTGCTCTCAGCCACCCCCAAACATTTACCGAAAATCGCCCACTACTTCTGTCCTTTTGGGTATATTTTTCATTAAATCGTGTTCCTTGAGGCCTGTATACCTTAAGTATCCCATTGTAGCACGACTGAAACACTTTTTTATCGGTAAATATTATATTTTACCAAAAAATCGGAGGTTCCAAGTAAAATTGTAGAGCAAATCCAATGCGTTGATCTTTATTGGCATTTGTTAAAAACGTTTTTAAGTCTGCCGGGTGGCAGCGCAATTAGAATATTTCTTATTCATCGCCGTGCCACTCTAACCGATGCTGGGAGATTGCTTTTTGTTTTTGCTGTAACTACACATTTAAATGGTGGGTTTCTCAAAACATTAACTAAATTATTGTCTTGTTCTTGATTCGATAGTTTGAGGCGACCACTTCCAGATCTTCTCTCAAAGGAGTGTGTTTCCTGCCATTTTTTTTTAACAAAATGAATAGTACTCTTTGGGATGTTAAGCTCTTTCGCCACATCCCTTTCTGGCTCTCTCTGGCTCTCTGCTCAATATAATGAATAATTAATACTTTTTGATCCAAAGTTAAGTTTGGCATTTTAAAAAATAGTTTTAGACAACGGACACCTGTTTCTTTATTAGGTTTTTTAACAGGTATTTATATTGGGTAGAAGGTGGCATAAGCCTATTTTACGAAAGGAAAAAGAATTGCTCAAGATTTAATGGCCGTTACTGTACTTTAAAAGTGTTCTAAAGATATTTTTCAAAAAATGTATCGGTTTCCCGTTATTTAACTTCGAACACTTGCGTTCGAGTACTCACAAAAAAAATTACACCTTTACGTAGCTAAATGTCGCTTTGGATTCAACTTAATTTAAAAAAAAACATTCTCTTTGTGTTTTTGTTAGCTTTTATTGTGCTAAAAACCATTTGGGTGGTTTTCTTTACCAGCACCACTTTTTAAATATTCGATTTTATTGTTTAGATCAAATTCTGCGGAACGAAGAAAATCAGAAGACGCTAGTCCTAAGAAAGAAGGTTCTAGAAGCAGATCGAATTCTGACGCTAGTAAACGAAAAGGAAGTGCCTTTATGGCGTCGATGAAAGCTGCGATGCTGGTAAGTTTCAAAGATCTTGCTGTTAAGTAGGCAAACTAGAGGCTGCTACAAAATTGATGCCAAAAACTTGGAAATTGTAAAAGATCTGTAAATTAAAGGTTATTCTTTTTTTATTGCAATTGTATTTAAGAACTGTGCGAACCATTATAAGTGGACCTGCAGGTGTTGGCCCTTTTTTTGATTTTAGAATTTTCAAACCGAAAATTCATGAAGTGGGTTAGCTCAATGTTTTTTATGACCTGGAATTTTTTCCGTATTGTCAACTACCAACGAGTATTCACAAAGTCGTCAATTTTTTTAAATAATATGACTCGTTTTCGTCTATATTTTCTCTTAGTTTAAAAATTTCTCTAATTAGGTAAATAAAAATTGAGCAGTAGAACGATTAGTTTTCAAGATATTTCGTCTCAAAAATTTCGAAAAAAAATTAGTGGCACCTTGTATATAAATATAAAAATAAGTTACCTATTAATCTGTCTGGGTAAATTTTTGTTTTGACTTTCAGTTATCAGTCAATATCGGTCAAAATGGTTTATTAAGACGAAGAAAAACGCGATTTTGTCTTATGCTGCGTTAGAAACAATTAACGAGAGGCCTAATTAAGTAATCTTAAAATAAATGCCGTTAAAAGATTGACGAGATTGCAGAATGTCCCTGTATCTTTCACATGCGTATAAAAAGTAAAAAAAAATTCGAATGGGAATATCTTAAAAACTAATCTTTTAACTGCCTCAATTTTTATTGGGCCTATTAGAGAAATTATCAAACTGTGAGAAAAAATTTAGACGGAAATTAGTTATCCTATTTAAAAAAATTACTACTTTGTGATTATTTGTTGGTAGTTGACACCACGAAAAAAAGTTTTAGTCACTGCTAAAGTTTTGGTTTAGGATTTTAACTGAAGCATCAAATTTGTAACTAGTTGAATAGATTAGGGTATGAATATTTAGAACCGAAGTATCTACCAAGTTAAAAATGGACTGAAGAGTGTCTAGACTGTGAAATCTACTGCCTGCAGTCCCATATTAAGAAACTATCCCTTTCTTTAATTAATACTCTGGGATCTCTGCTTTTTTTCTGATTTTATTAAATGGAATAAAATCTTGCCTGCATTTTTAATTCCAAGACAATATAACCTCAGAAACTCAGATCGATCAGATTAAAAATTTCAAGGTGTTTCGAGTAAAAATGTGCAGTTTTTAAAATTTTCCTTTACTTCTGTCCATAAACACACTTGAATATAGAATATCGAGTTTCTAATCCCTTGATGAGTCAATGAGTGAGTCAGTCAGTCGGTCAGTAGTAAAATGGGCGATTTTCCAAATCGAATATCTTAGAAAAAAATCATACCTTTATGTGAAACAATAACAAAGTCATAATAGGGGGAAAATAGGCTCTAACGTTTCGTGCAAAATACACACTGCGTGCGTCAGGTTGAAACTTGACCTGGCGCACTCTGCGCCTAGATTTTGCTGGTGGTTTTAATTGCATTTTGGTACTCTCAAATAATGACTATATCTACCAAATTTCCTGTGAATATGGGGAAGTATACATCGGGGAAACGAAAAAACCACTCAAAGTTAGAGTTAAAGAAAACCAAAAACATACGGATCGAGGTAAAACGTCGAAGTCAGGGATTGCCGAACAATCTTGGACAGAACAACACCGCATACAATGGTTGGAAGCAAAAACTATTCATAAAGAAACCCACTGGAATTTTTTTTTAAAGAAGCTGTAATAATTGTTAACAACCAAAGTGTATTTAGCAAGCCTAGTATCGATATTCCGAATATTTGGCAGCAGTTGCTGAACCGTAAAAAATCGGTCAGTCTTCGGTGAATAACGGATAGTATATAAGTCGTAGCTTTTTAAGAATAGTTTTTAGTTATCATTTTTTAATTATTTTGGAACAGTCCACGAAGGCTAAGGCTTAAGTACTAACATACCGTGGGAGTGGGAGTCTGAAGTGTGGTAATAGTTTATTAGTTTATTCATACGGGACTTAAATATTTAGAGATTTGGGGGAACAGGAAAAACTTCTGCGGGTTGGAGATCTATCACTAACCGACATGTTGTGTACCAATTAACAAATAAAGACAATGGAAGTACATACAAGATTTTAATGTTATTAAAACCCTAACATTGTCTAACACTTTCAAGGAAATTATACAGGGTTCCCCATTTTGATATTGAAATAAATTCTATATGAGAAAAGTTAATTCCTTTTTTTTAATATTATTGTTTTTTATGGCCTTTGGGATATGAATCAACATACTTTTAATTGAGTAGACACCTGTTACAAAACTGGGAAAAATTGATTTTTGTAAAAGGTCATTTTTCTAATAAAGAATTATTAGGTTTAAACATAATTTAATGTTTAGTTTTAATTCTCTTGGATTATTCAGTTCAACAACGAGATTTTTTGCATGAAAACATAAAAAATAACTTAATGAAAAAGATGAAGTGACAGTATATATCGCTAAAAACTCTAAAAGAGTTCTGCGAGAAGTGTTTAATGGCCGTCTCATTTTACTATTTGGAAATTTAAATTGTGTGGGGCTATTTAAAGTAAAGGTTTTTGCACCTCGTCCAGAAAACATCCAAGATCTTAAAGTTCGAATTCCTGAAGAGGTCCGGTGAATAGATCAGGATTTCCTTCATCGTGTCATGAACCATTTCTTGTCAAATCTTGAAAAGTGCATTAAAGTTAATGGAACTTACTTAAAAGACTTAATTTTTAAAAGTTTGGATAAGTCGTATGTTATAATAAACCCCAAAGAGTGAATTGTAATTAAGTGTAATACAATGTTAGTTTTATTAAGTTTTAACAATTTTACTAAGCAATTAAAATGGGCAAACCTGTTTAGAATGTAAACAGTTATGGCAAACCCTGTATATCCAGCTATTGCCTTTACGCCATTTATAGCTTGGTAGATACTTGAAAAACTCTACAAAAATTTATGCAGTGCTAAAAAAGTTAACGCTTTTAAGGTAGTTTAGTACTAAAATCTTCCTGATGGTTTTTCAGTAGATAATTACTTTTGCTTGTAGGTTTATTGTAGCTAAGACAGGTATTGAAGTAATTGGGTATAAAAAAGTACCGATTTCCTCTAAGACTAATCACGGTTTTTGCGGTTTGGTTCCTAATAATAAATTAAATAAAGTCGCTTAATTTGCAAAATGCTTCATGAATAATACATTTATTTAGTATAAGGTGTATATTTAACGTTAATGGTGTTATTGTAAATAGTTTTATTATCTTTTACGTAATTTTTCAAGGAAATATTTTAGCAAGTAAATTTAAATAATGATAAATGTTTTGTTGAATATATATTATCTTTTATTTAGGAGTTGAGTCAAAATGAGAATTGCGCTATAAATAAAAATGGTATCAAAGGCGTAAATGTATTGCACGAACAACGACAACTTTTCACAATTATAATACAAAGGATATAAATATTGAAGGCCTACCTGTTCAATGCACTTTGCATTGACCTTCGTTATTTATATATTGTTTTCACAACTTGTAAAAGTAAAAAAAAAAGTAGCATTAAAGGAGCCAAATTTTGCAGAAAAAGTCAATTAACCCCGGAGGAGTTACTTTTGAAAATAACCTTAGGTGTTACTCTTCCCTTTAATCTCTATACAGGGTGTAAAAAGTATGATGCTCACGATTTTAATGGGCGATAGTGGAGTTCAAAACAAGTCAAAAAGTTTATATGACATATCGGTCAAAACTTGACAAATTTTTGTCTAAACGATATCAAAGTTACAAACATTGAAAGCAATTATTTCTGAGAAGCTTAACAATTGGAAACATTCATCTTAATCGCTTATTAGTAGATTTATTTGCTAATAAAATAAACTAAGGTTTAAATGTTTTAATCTACAAATAAAAAAAATATATTAATTTTCCCCCAGTTAAAAATTTAAAAAAACAAAAAAAGGTGCTGTTTTAAAACATAATAATTTGTGTTTTTAAAATGGTTATTCAGCCTAATTTTGTAATACGTTAAATTATTTTTTAATTACAAATAAAAATCCCAAATGAAGTACCCGTCACTATGTAAATCAACATTAGGGGTCGGGCGAAAGGGCCCGGGAGCGGTGGGGGACAACCCCACCCAAAATTTTTTCGAATAGCCGCTTTAAAAAAAATATTATATTTTATTTGGTTCTTCCAAATTCGGTTATCTATATTTGTTTGTTGCAAGCCTACAGGAGATAACGTTTTTCGGTAACTTTTTTTCCTTAAATGACATAAATTATACACCATTTAAAGGAAAGGAAATAATCTTTTCCTTAACATTTTTAAATATGAGTCGAGTAAGAAAGTATCAAAACATAACCGTTTTTGGTTTTTACAAGGGAAATTTTAAAAAACTAAACCAAATTTAAAAAAAACATTCGCGAAGCCGATTTAAGTGTTGGCTAAAGTTTTTAAAAATTATCGATAACTTATCCCGTTTTTGAAAAAACTTTTTAAAACTTTTAAATATATTTTTAAAAATTTTTTAAGCTCCACTATTGCCCTAAAATCGTAACACTTTTTTTAACCCTTCATTTTTTTGATATAATGGGATTGGTTCGAAAAAACCCAAAAAAAACATTTTTTTTTTTTAATAATTTTTATCAACATTTAATCAATGTCTAGGTTAAATCGGTTAACATAATATCCCATCACATAAAAAAATAAGTAAAAACCAAAAGTATGTCTAAAAACAAAAAAAAATGCGGTTTGGGCCCCAAAAAAAAATGTCAACAGCACATATCTAGTAAACATTAAAGATCTTTAAATAAATAACCACAGTTTTTTTTTTTTTTAACAAAAAACTTTTTTACACACTTTTTTTGTCTACAACGTCAATGAAAGAAAAGGGGATCCAATTCAACCCGATACGTCACGGTCCATATGGCAAACCCCTATAAAAAGTGAGTATCGGTTTAACAGCGTTCGATTTACCATATTATATGTGAAGTCATGGTTAGTTTTTGAAAAAAGCCATGTTACGCTTTTTTTTTTCGTCATGGTGACCAGTATTATAGTGTTGTAATGGAAAATTTCCAGTTTAAATATTTCTGGAAATGAAAAAATCGGGAAATTTTCCCAACTGTCTCGAAAAGGAAAATCTAAGTTTTGGGAAAAGAAAAAAAAAAAAAAAATGCTTTTAAACCATCAAAACAAAAATTTCTATATTTTTTATAGTATTGTGCGAAAATTTTACACCCGACAAGTAAGAATACGGGCTGTTATTACGAGTACGAATTATAAAATCTGATCCGGGGGTTTTAGATTATTGTTATTGGTTTTTTTTTGAAATTAAAATTTTTACTTGAAGACGGATTATGCTAAAATATTCAATGTGGATATCGATGAAGATGTTTGATAAGTTTCAAAATTTTTCTGTGGTCTTGTGTATTTCTTTTTTGAAATTTCACTGTTTTTTTTTTTGTTTTTTTTAAACTTAAATTTTTATTTATATATGTTTTTCGTTTAAATTTTTTGGTGAAATTAATTTCATGAAAAAATCCCTTTTAAATTTTTCAAAAATTAAAATTTTTTCTATGGGAATAGAAGGAAATTTTTAAAAAAAGGGGAAGTTTATGGTTCTATCAATCGTGTCGTCCATTGTTACCTCAGAATTCAGAAGGAAAAAAAAAAAAAAAAATATATATATATATATATATATATATATATATATATATATATATATATATATATATATATATATATATATATATATATATATATATAAAATATATATATATATATATATATATATATATATATATATATATATATATATATATATATATATATATATATATATATATGGGTTTAAAATTTTTTGGATGACAATTAAACCCATGCATAAATAATCCCATTTAAATTGAAAAAAATTGGGGAAATTTGTTTTTGGATAAAGGGAAAAAACTTAAAAAAATTGGTAAGTTTATTTCTACAAAAATGTCCTTTTTTACCTCAGTAGATTCAGCAAGGAAATGAAAAAAAATATATATATATATATATATATATATATATATATATATATATATATATATATATATATATATATATAAAATATATATATATATATATATATATATATATATATATATATATATATATATATATATATATATATATATATATATATATATATATATATATATATATATATATATATATATATATATATATATATATATATATATATATATATATATAGGACAATAAAATTTAATGGGGTAAAGTAAATAAATTTAAAAAAGGGACCCAAAATTTTCCAAATAGGGGGAAGGGGAAAGATGTTAAGTGCTCGGTTCTAACTATTTTATTTCCAATATCTAGTTTGCCTACGATTGTAAGTTCATCAGGATAGCTAAAAACAACAATAAAAAAAAAGAACCATATTTGAACTGAGCACTTAACATCTTTACTCCCCCTTTTTGATAATTTTGGGATCCCTTTGTGATTCTATTTTTAAATATATATATATATATATATATATATATATATATATATATATATATATATATATATATATATATATATATATATTTTATATATATATATATATATATATATATATATATATATATATATATATATATATATATATATATATATATATATTTTTTTTTTTTTTCCCTTTGAATGTCAAGATTTGGTGGGCATTTTTCTTCGAAATGCGACCCGGGTCCACGGGGTTAAGGATTTCGAAGGTATTTTATATTTTTTGTGCTGTCCCAAACACTGCAGTTTTTTGTAGAGTGCGCTGCCCAATTCCTTGATTTTTAGGGATTCAAGAGGGTTTTTCCAGGTTGGGTGTTATGGCCCAAAGCTCCTACCACTATGGGTGTAACTCGGTAAGGGCGTTTATATAAACGGGACAAAATTACGACCCAATTCTTGATATTTTTACGACTTTTTCCCTAACTTTAAGCATCTCCAGGTTTGGGCGATTTTTTTTCGGAAAAACCAAAAATTTTGGGAGTATTGTGCTCCATAGAGGGGACCCCCAGAGGGCTAAAATTTGTAGTTTTCTCCAGGGTTAGAAGATCTATTGGATTGCAAAGATTAGATGCTAAATAAAAAAGCCCCCTATGAAGTTTACCATTTTAGTGGTGGGGTGAGCGTGTATAAATTTTCAAAAAAGGGAAAAAAAAAGTGATAAAAAAAAATGTTCGAGCGGTCAGATTTTGGAAGGTAGATAGCCCACAAACTTCTGTCCACGGAGAAATATTAATCCCGGATCGCTCGTAACGAATAGCGGTATAAGCAAAAAAAAAAAAAAATGTATTTTCTCCGGCGTTCAGTAATTATAGGGACTTATTATTTAAAATCGTCACAAGTTTCCTCTTACTTAATCTGACGATTTGGACGTGACTAAAATCCCTAATCAATTTTTGCAAATGCAAAAAAAATTGGACTTTGCAATATCCGCGCGTCAGATTTTCATACAGATGATTCAACCGACAAACTAGTAGTACCCAGCCTTAATCTGACAATTTTGTAAAGGAATTTGTTTAACCCGACAATTTAAAAGAAAATTAAAAAAAAAATTCAAGCAAAAGCCATTGCTGTAATTTTTTATAAAAATTTGAACGCTCTAAATTTTGTTTATTACACTTTTGTTGGGGCTCTTTGCCTCAAAAGATAGCTAATCTTTTTACTTAAGAATATTTTTTAGCAAAAAAGCTCGATACAAGTTGGATAAAACACAATTTATTTAATTTTTTAAACTGTCATAACTTTTGAATAAAAACAGATTTTCACTCAGTTTACGGTAATTGATGTTTTTTTGATTGTATAGAGATATTGAGAATACTTTTCAATAAAATTTTAGGTTTATTTTATTTTTATAATTAGTTTCTTTATTTATTCAAATTACAAACAGTGAGAAAGAAAAATACAGAAAGAGTATTAAAATTCATTGGTCTTCGTCAGAGGATTTCTTCGGCCTGGAAGTTCAAGTCCGACACATCGTTTTCGTCAAAATTTTGGGAATCTGCGGGGTGGAAATAATAATGATATTTAATAACAATTTTGATTTCTTTTCTGCCGTTTGTACAGCAATAAAAAAAATACCTGAATCTGAAATGTCTCCAAAAAAATGGGGAAATAACAATGCCCGTAGAGATCTGGAATCTGTTTCCCAGTGAACCAATTCATCTCCAACTTCCCTTCGACATTTTTTTCCCGCCAAAATCAGTAGGTGACATGTCACTACGAGGCGAAAGTGTGCATTCCGCCATAAACAAGCAATATACTTCGTCCTTAGTAAATGTTGACGCAGTTCTGATTGACAAGGAGGGTTGCAAGCATCATTGTTACGAACATTGAGAGAAAATGGTTGGGTGGTGTCTGTAACTCTATATGTTTTATTGAATATTTCAACTCTAGCGATTCACACTTGATAGTTTTTTAAGCCGTATAAATGACAAATAGAAGATTCCATTGTTACCAACGATTCCTCAATGTTGTAAGCCTCTGATCCTAAATGCGAACGCCTTTTGAAAAACTTCTGATTTCATCATAATATCAAAAGGTTTTTTTTTTCCTCGTCTATAAAAGCAGGATTATAATCCCTCCTGTTAGCGCATGCAACGGGTAATGCGAGCTGGTAAACCTAACTTAGAAAAAAGAGCAGAAATGTTGACATTTCGACGCATTACCCACTCCCAGATCAATCCATATTTTTTTAAATTTTGCTTGCAAATGCTCCCTATTACTCAACATAATTACAACAATATCTGTATCGGTTCTTATAAACTGTGAAACTTCTTTAATTGACATGTGAAAAATACAATTTTTTTTATCCGCTTCTTCGTGGTCTTGGCAAGATAAATCGTAATTAACTGTTCGCGTCACTTCATTATTAGTAGCAGATACATAAATAAATCGTGATTGAGATATATTGTCTTGGTCCTATAATCTGACCCACAGTCAGTAATGTTCTATAAAAAAATTTCCCAAAAAGCTTCTTTAAACTTGATATTTTTTAGCTCTTTTGCAAAATCAGCAGCAAATTTTCAGTAATGTTAACACTTACTTGTCTGTTTGTATATCAGCATCCCGAGTTGCTTGAAAAAAACCAGAGATGAATCACCCGTTATGTACCGCCCTGATTGTTTGAGAACCAGAGATTGAATCATCCGTTGATGTACTAACTCTGAGGTGCTTGAGAAAGGCCAGAGACGGGAATTGTCTGTTAATATATCAGCAATTGGAGTTGTGAAAAAACGGGATTCTTACCCAGTATATAATTTATAACACTGAGCATGATAATAATCGTTTAAGGATTTTTCACTTGATAAATGTACGTCCTGTAATTCTCGTGATTTTCTTCGGGCCGGTTTGGTTCTACGATACTCCATAACCATAAACTTTTTTTTAATATTTCTGTCGTAAATTTTTTTAAACTTATTACTTGTTGCATCTTGTGCAAAAAATACACAGTGTTTCTTATCGGCACTGCCCTCATTGTCGTTATAAATAATCATATGCATTCACTTAATTTATTCATAAAATATTTGTTAAAATATTAAACAAGAACGATTTTTCGTCATAAACACGAACGCACTGTTGTGATCAGCTTAAAGGGACATGGCGGCCCGGGGAGAGTAGTTTTATAGAAGTGCGAGAGAGAAAGACAATAAAAAAGAGTGAGAAAGAATGAGAGTCGTAGAGCGGAAAATACATAATGCATATACAACGTTTTTTATTTATTATTTTCGAGGTTTCGCTTATCGAAATCGTCGTTTTATAATATTTTTATACTTTTTAAGTAATTTCCTTTGAAAAAAAAAAAAAAAAGAACCGCGCTCGAACATTTCAAGGTAACGATTTTTTTTTGCAACTTTGAAATTCGCTTGATCACTTCCGTCACGGTCAAATCGTCAGATTTTTATAATAATATTATTTTCTGTATATTATTAACCTAAATTGTTTTAATCTGACGCCTCGAGCAGTTCTGAGGTTCGATTTTTTTTCTAATCTGATCAATGGCTCAGAACATGACACTTTTTGAGGGCTCTACCCTGAAAGTACCTAAAAGTCAAGGTTCTCCCTTACTATTAAACTGCCACGCTTGAACCAATCCCAAAATCCCCCCTTGGGCTCCCCCCACTACCACTGTTTTTTCCGTTTGGATTCGGAAATCCCATAGAATTTTTTTATCGCTCTCTGTAACTTTGTTTGGTTGATGGTTGTACCTTTTTTTTCCCTTTTGGTTGTGTTTTTACAGAGGTGCCAGTGGATCATTTTAAAAATTTTTCTGCCTCAAGACGTATTCTGTTTGGCGTTTTACCCTCCAGAGACTAGGTGGTCAATGGTCTCATCTTTATTCTTGCATAGTCTTTTTGCATCTCTGGAGGGTTTTTTTATGCGTGTTTTTTTTTGTATATTCTATCTATGTAGCTTTTGGGGTGCAGCGCAAAAAAATATATATATATATATATATATATATATATATATATATATATATATATATATATATATATATATATATATATATATATATACCATCAGGTATAAATTGTTTATCAAGTAATAAGAATGACCCAAAAGTCTTATCTTTCAGGTAATAATCTCTGTCATTATTCCGTCTCGGGCCAGGTCAGTTTCTTAGATCGTGAAAAATACTATAAGATTAGCTTATTGTATTAGCTTTATTTTGGTGAAGAAACATGTTTTACCTATTTTAACCCAGTTTTCTCTATTTATTGCAGAAGAAAAAGAATGTGATATTTTTGCTGAGATCCCCCTCTTCTCCAAGTGAGATTAGGTGACATTCGGCACAAATTTAAAAAAAGTTAGAAACATTTTTGTTTTTGTCAAGCTCTACATCACCTATAAAATCTAATAGGCAAAATTCCCTACTCGAAACGCCACTCGAAGTGTAATCGAAATGTACTAATTAAAAGTAAATAAACGCTTGTGATTTTATTGTTTAAACAATAGTGCAATTAAATATTTTTAGCCAATTGTTTATCTAAATATTCTAAATTAATCGACGCAAACCAAAATAAACACTCTTTAATCGTCGTGATATGCCGGTTAAAAATGATAATTATAAATGCACTTTTCATCAATTTGCTTTCGGGTCAGTTAAAGCAATAAAATGTAAAGGAATACCGAAACAAAATAGCTCAAGCAAGATAAGATATTCCAAGACACAGAACAACTGAATATTGTTTTTATTCTTTTTGGATCACAAAGAATAATTAACAGAATCTATAACAGCTTTACGGAGTAAGAGTACAGTACATACCACAATAATTCGTTGATTTCTCGACCGCAATAAAATTTAAATAAACCAGTCGTATTTAAAAAAATTTTGAAAATTTTTTGGGCCCGACTTAAAATACGGGTTGTTCCCTTAAAATACAAGGGGTCTTTTTCCAAAAACTTTAAAAAATTTTTTAAAACGAATGCAAATTTTTTTCCCAGTCCGAAAATTTTTTTGGGGAAATTGGTTTTTCGAAAAATTTATTTGCAAAAAACCTTTAAACCTTCAAAAAAATTCGATTTCCATCTTTTTCTGCCTTTTAAATTTAAATAAAAAAAAATTTTCCCTTTTCAGCCCCAAATTAAAAAGGAAAATCCCCATTATCGAAGGACCGAAAAAAAACTAGGGAGGTGATTTCCTTTTTCCATTATTTAAATTAGTTTTACCGAAAATATAAATTTTTCGTGTTTTTTTTATTTGTACCCCTTTATTAGATTTTTTTTAATCATTTAAAAATTTTTTTTAATCAAATTTATACTTTTGTGCTTTTTTTTTTACTTTTTTTCCTTATGGAGGTTTTAAATTTTTATTTTAATAATTTTTTAAAAAATACCTTTACAAAAACCTTCCCCGGTCAAATTTTTTAAAAAGGGAAAAAATTTCTTTGTATTTTTTCTCTATCCCCCTTAAGAATTTTTGAAATTTTTCAACAATTGAAAAATTTTGGGATGAATAAGCCCTCCTTTTTACCCCGCTTGAAAACACCAAACGGCTGATAAACTAAGATGAAAAGGCCTTTTTAAATTTAAATGAAACCAAACCCCAAAATTAAAAAAAAGAAATAAAAAAAAAATAAAAAAACCCCCCCTACTAGGGTTAAATTTTTTTTTTTAAAAAAAAAAAAAATTTTTTGGGAATGTACTTTAAAAACGGCTCTCAAGGGAAAACCTTTTTTAAGGAAGGCTGGCCCTGGGGCAAATAGGGGGGGTTTAAAAAAATTTTTTTTTGGGGGTTTTTTAAAAAAAACCTTTTTCGCCAGCTGTGGCATTAATGCAAAAGATAATATTTAACTAGAAATAACACAATTTATTGCAACAGGGATATCGTAAATGTCTACATTATGTAGCACTAAAAGTAAACCTTAACGTTATCTGGAAATATTTACACATAATTGGCGCAAATAAATTAAAAAAAAAAAATACAATACTAATATTGATTTTAATTAAAATAAAAACTCAATCCATGAAATTCGGAGTGCAATGGGATATAGGAGTTTAAAAAAAAAAGAGATTGTAATGCTTTAAAATGTTTTTTTCTACAATCCTGTTAAAAATTCAATTTTTAACACTATCTAGATGCCTTAAGAAATCTTACTTTAAAGCACTAGTGCCTTAAATTAACATTTTAAAGCAATAATGTTAAAAGTGAAATGTCAAATTTTGATAGGTTACAAATTTCATTTATAAATGCCAACTCCAATAATTTTTATACATATTTGGTGTGGGTCTTCTACAAAAAAAAAATGAAAGTCCTACCGCCTTAATATTAATTACGATTTCTTGTTAAATTAATTTGTAAACTTATAATTTGTGCACTATCGTGTTAATTGCACCATCTTTTTCCCGTAATAAGCATAATTTTGAAGGGAATCTATGCGTCAGTTTCCGGAATATTTTTACAACCCAACAATTTAGTTAACCCTAGAATACAAACCCATTTTTTCCTGTAAACTACAAACCGGGGTAAATATTTCCCCACGTGATTTTTGCTCTTAAAATCGTTCTGAAAGCAGTAATCTGACTTATGAGTACTCGAATATTTTCGTTTTTATGCCCCAGAAAATGCTGAAAAGCAAATTTAATTTTATCAAGATTTAGTTGGTTAAAAATTGATTTGAATAGCTAAAAGTACTGAAAAACATCCACCGTCATTTAACAAAAAAAATTTATAACTTTTTTTCTAAACAACCGTTTTCAAATTTCCCAAAGGGAATTCAAACGGACACATAGGCTTTAAAAAAAATATACCCCTTTATTTTTGCTAAAAAAATCTATTTATTTGGGCCCGAAAATTAAACAAATTGAGAATTTGATAAAGGAAAAATTAAATAACTATTCATAAAATATTGGTTTTTAAGAATTTATATCTGTTTTTCTCATGGGAAATATAAAAAAATGAGAAATTTAATAGATATAAAAAAACCTTGAACTAAATTATAGTATAGGTCTTTTAGGATGGTAATTTAAAATTTACCTGGGGTAGATCCCTACCCCGGTTTATAGTTCTAGTAAGATTAAAATAAAAATAACTATTGAATCGCACAAAATTTAAAAAAAGGCTAGACGTTTTTTTTTATAAAATGACCTAAGATTTGAATACGTCATTAAAGATCACCCTGTATAGCATAAATTTTTCTCTCAAGCACACCGGCCTGATCCATGCAAACAGAAAGCTCCGAAAGATGGATCTGCTCATCCCGTTCTAGCTCCCGATAGTTCGGACACGCGGTACTATCATACTGTTACAGCAGCTACTCAAAGGGGGCCTATGACGAAGGTTATGGACATATTCAGGTAAAATAGACTTAGAATTTTATTAGTTGTCATATTATGAACTATTGACATTTCAAGTGCTTTAATTTAATTTCAAAACGAATGTTCGGAAATTTAAGTTCTCTTTAATAAATTCCTATATCCATCTGTCCACCGGACAAAACTGTTTTTTATCGAACATAGTCCGGGAGGCTACCGCCAAAAAGCTGGCTAATAAGAGATACGCATGAAGCATTTTTTAATATTTTTATGAACTATAGTCAATTCAAAGCCGCACTGCTGTCCCAGCTCAGCGGGTTCAAATTGCATTTTTTTTACCTCGGAAAATCCTGAAAAATCTGTTTTTTTTTTTTAAATATCTCGAAAACTATTTATTTTAGGAAAAAAAATATAACATAAAAATAAATGGCCTAAAAAAATTTAGTTATTTTTGTTTAATAAAATTTTTTGTAGCTGTTTTAGTTTTTGAGATATTATCAATTTAAATTATAAATAAAAACGCAAATATCTTAAAAACTAAAAGAGCTACGAAAAAATGTACAAAACAAAAAATATGCTTTTAAATAAGCTCTATGAAAAAGGTTATATACACATTTTTAATAAAATAGGTAATTAAGGATATGTAGGCAAATAACTAGTTTTGGTCAAAAATTTCGCTTATAACAATATTTTTTGGTTCAATCCATCCAAAAATTAATTTAAAATGTTCTATTCATTGAATGAAACAATCTAATATACATGTGCCTCGTGGGTGACGGGGGATAAACAAGGAAGTTTAAAGGTGTATGGAAGCCCAGTACTGTAGAACAAAATTGTCCAGTCGTGCAGGGCAGCGGGAATAGGGGTATTGGCCCCGCGGAGTTTGCGCAATGAATAGGTCAGGGCCGGACTTTCATAATTCTTTGTTAGTATCTATAAAGTTGACATCATCAAATGTCAAATTCAAACATTCACTGTTTTTTTTTATTTTTTGCACAAAATTGTTGGTTATTAAACGATACTACTATAGAATATTTAAAATTATTGTGTAATGTAACTGATATAATATGGAAATAATAGATGGCGCCACTTTACAGCCTTCTATTTAAATGGTCGATATTTTTGGCAGTTTTGTATTTTTACCAAAAATCTTTGTAAATAAATAAAAACACGATTTTTTAAAATAAATTTTAAACATTGTTTAATAGTTTTATGTACTTATCACCAATTTAGCGATAAAAGAAGGGCAAGATAGTGTAAATGAGTTTAATCTAATCCTAAGATTCCGGTTGTACATTAAAAGTGAAAATTTTTATAACTGCTTTTTAGGCATATACTTTTCACTTATAACAAATATTCATGAGACAGAATAACAGTGGTTAAAAATGTTTAGTAACCTTTGGTACCTAGGTATCTATTGTAACAGTATGCGTTAAATATTATGTGTCTACAGTATGTCGAGCTTAAAAAGTTGATAATGTAAGTTTAAGAAACCAAAAATCTAATTTCTTATTAAACAAATACAGAAAAAACAAAAATGAACTTTAACATGAAATTGTACTTTCTTTTATTCAATTAGAGGGACCTGTATATATTAAAATTTGCCTGGTCTGCCCAGTAATTAATAATTTTGATCCTTTAAAAGAATGTACTAAATTATTAAATGAAATAAAATTACCTAAATGTAAACCTTATTTCTTTTTACTAATCCACAGAAATACACAAACATTGTGGAAATCATCCAAAAGATAGTTAAGATTGCCTTACTTTTCTCACTGCTATTTTCTAGGAAAATTTTTATATTCTATTATTCATAATTGATATATTATTATTTATTCGGTTACCTAAGGTTACGTCTCATAAGAAGCACCCAATTTAAATATAAGAAATACTTACCTAAAGTAAAAAATGCCGGGTATGTTACCCTTGGATTTGCAAGACAAAACCATAAAACCTTTAGTCATTTTGTTAGGATGTTATAAGTACAAACACACAATTTAATAAACACTAAAATAAGAAGGTTTTTATCAATCCAAAAAACTTCTGCAACCACAAAATATAGGTACTCACACAAAGCAAAACAATCGAAACTAATACGGCGCAAAGGGCACAAACCACAACGAAAATGACGAATGATGAGACGACGACGGTTGATGGTACAGCGCGGATATAGTTTCATAGGCGCCGCGCGCGCAGTTGCACCAAAAACGGTAGTTCGGCTCTCATAAAAGTATAATGTGTTGCCTAACTACACACTGATTTATCAATGTGTAAGTAGGCAACACATTAAATTATTTCGTGGAATTTTGTTATTGCACAGAATCAGCGGGGCCTACTGACAGTTATTTTCATACTGGGCTGGACATTGGGCCATAGCATTGGGCTTCCATACACCTTTAAACTTCCTTGGGGATAACATGGTGGCACGAGTATTTACTTTTTCTTTTTTTTTACCAATAACTGTACCCATTCTGATCCACTTAAAACCTTAACTAAAAGAAAATTTAAACTCTATTTTATTGAAAAATAAACAATAAGTGCCTCCTCTATCTGGATGTCATATACCTGGCAGGACGCTTAACATTTCTCGATCTCCTATGTTACTCTGTGTATCGCTCATCGTTTAAATATTTTTGTTATCGATTTAAATATTAATATTAATAATTTATAAAGACAGTTACTCGTTGAGAATGATCTGGAGAAAATATTTATCATATTTTTGACATCATAAAATTATACCGGGTGGTGCATCACCAGACTGGCCATAGGAAATCCCATGTAAATTTTGATACATTGAAATATTGGCTCCCCTATTGAATTTACAACAAAATTGTATTAATCTGTTTTGAAGACGTTGATAAGATTAGCTCATATACTAAATTTCTTTTTTCTGATAAGGCAATTAAAAGTTATTTAAGAAAAACTATTTGTAAAATCGTTGAATACCTGCTACATACCTTAATGAATCCACCAGTAATAAATAAAATGTCTTGTCAACTTTTTAATTCACGTTTTACTTTGTATTGGTTATTTCAACATGTTTTACAGTATTAAAGAGAAAATAACGGTTGTAATCATTGAATAAATACAAGTAATTACATTGAACTACATAATAAAATTTTTACATATTTGAACAATTTTATAGGAAGGTGAAAAACACACTTAAAAACTGTCTAAACATACGTTTTAACACAACACATTGAAACTAAAAGCTAATGTTTTTTAATTAGATGCTCAAACAGACCTCCGTTTACTGCTAAGCAATATCCTACATGGTTATAAAATTCAGTTCTTACATTATAAAGTTGAAATGCCGATAGTCGATCGCACGCCGCTGAAATTGAAACTTTTAATTCTTCTAAATTTTGATAACTCAAATTTGTATAAATAACATTTTTGATATGACCCCAAAGGAATATGTCGTTTGGCGAAAGATCAGGAGACCTAGCTGGCCAATTTATGGTGCAATTTGGTCCTATAGTGAGTCCATTAAAAACATTTTGAACATATTCCCTTACTTCTCCTGAATTGTGTGCAGGACAACCATCCATTTAAAACCAAATGTCTTGATTGTCAGGTGCAACTTCTTCCAATGCCGGCCCCACTTGATTTTGTAATAGTTCTAAAAAAGTTTCTGTTCCCAAATTGTGATTCAAGAAAAAAGGTCCAATAATCTGATGTCCAAATATACCCGCCCAAACGTTTACCTTTTGAGGGTATTGAGTCCTTGTAGATACAAATCTGTGTTCATTTTCTTTGCTCCAGTATCTGATCTGAACGTTTGGTTCATTCGTCACTAAAACAAATATTGCGTAAGAAGTCCCTATCGTTATTCGCCATTTCCATAACTTCAAAACAAAAATCTGCTCTTCGGGATCTCATCGCCTTCCCTTGATTCCTGATGTCTTTGATATTTGTACGGATGATATTTATATTTCTTTAATTTGCGTAGTACTGTGCTGTGATCCTTTCCTACAACTTTGCCAAGAAGCCTGGTGCTAATTTCTTTATTGTGTACTCTTCCATCGAGTACATTATTATTTCGCTCTAGGCAGTTGCATCTATTAATAACAGTACCTTTTGTCTCAAACTTATAAACGATACTTTGAACTGTTGTCTTACTTGGAATGTGTCTGTCAGGAAAAAACGTAGAGAACATGTCGGATACTTTTCGATAACTATTTTCCATGTAATACCATTTAATCATTGTTATTTTCTCAATTAAAATGTTGACAAGACATTTTATTTATTACTGGTGGATTCATTAAGGTATGTAGCAGGTATGCAACGATTTTACAAATAGTTTTTCTTAAATAACTTATAATTGCCTTATCAGAAAAAAACGAAATTTAGTATGTGAGATAATCTTATCAACGTCTTCAAAATAGTCTAATACAATTTTGTTGTAAATTCAATAGGGGAGCCAATATTTCAATGTATCAAAATTTACATCTATGGCCAGTCTGGCGATGCACCACCCGGTATAGTTTATTTAGCGTTAAACTTTTAAAACATTTCTTTTATTAAGCTATCTACTTTTTTAAGACTTACAATTGTTTAATACAAATTATTGCACCCACTAGTTTATTTACTGCTTTGAAATACAATCATATTAAAGTTTAAACATTAATTTAAGTGAAAAAATTTTTGTCACGTCTATGTCGGTGTTATATAATATGTCTGGCAGGACGCTTGCAATTTCTCCATGTCCTATGTTGCTACGTGTATAGTTCATCGTTCATCAATATTTTTATTATCGATTTAAATTTGAATATTAATAATTTATAAAGACAGTTACTCGTTCAGAAAGGATCTGGAGAAAATTTTAATCATATTTTTAACATCCAATTTTTTTTATAATTTATTTAGCATTAAACTTTTAAAAATATTATTTTTTTAAGCTATCTACTTCTAAGCTCACAGCATTTCTTATTTAAATTATTGCATTAACTTTAGCCAAAAAACTTATATAACGAAAGTAACCTAGAATCGTGAAAGCTATTATACATCTTAAACGATTTTTTCGAATATGTTTACGAATTTTAATTATTTTTTGTTTATTTTTAGCTCTAACTTAAAAACTATAACTTTTAGCAGAATAATGTATAGGAACTTATTTGTTTAAAGTCTTAAGTGCCACAATTTTGTTCCCATACGTTTTTTTTTTTTTTTTTAGATTTCAGTTTTTATTTTATTTTATTTTTTTTTTGTTTTTTAATACTTTTTAATTTTTTTTTACAAATTTTACCAATTTTATAATAAAAATAAATAGACCAATCCATTTACGTCGATGATGGTTCGCTACTCGATGTTAAGACGGAATCTTTGTGTTTTAGTTCTGATTAGAACAGCAGTCATGTGAACAGGACATTTCATGTGGCTTCTTTGAGAGTTTTTTGGCTTGTTGCAGTTTAATTTTTTTTTTTTTACTTAACCCCTTTTTTGTAGCCCGTTGATTCTTTAATGTATCCCTCGGCTACCGTTGTCGATTTCCAACCGCCTAACCGCTTTATATCTATGAGTCCTTTTCCGGAATTTGCAAGTAACGTTGCAGAAAATCGCCGGAAGCTGTGGCCGGTATATAGCTCTGAATTCGGCAACTTTAAAAATGCTGTTATCTCAGAAGGCATCTTCCCAAATATATTGATCCCAACGCATTGTGTGCAAATTCCCCTTTTGAAATATACGAAAAACCGTTGATGTGTTGTCGGTGGCCGTAATGCTGTATACTTCCGATATAAGAACAAATACTTTCCGTCATTGATCTCTTCAGATAGGACGAAAGTACGTGAGGTATAGTTTTTTGCGTCTAGAATCTTCACAACAATTAGGTTGCCTTTGTCCTCGATGTCGGATGTTTTCATTTTTGCGAGTTCTTCTCGTCTGCAGGCGCCAGCAAGTCCGAAAATGGTCGCAATTATTATCAAAAGATATATTTCATTGGGTGCTTCATTAATAAATGTTGATATTTCTTCTTTTGAAAAGATCCTTGACTTTTTTGGCCGAAAGCCTACATTTTGTTTCTTAATAAATGCTGCTAACTTATGAAACTTGCCGATATCTACATTTTTCTTGATCTTTAAAACACTTTTCAGCATGGAGTATTTCGACCACAAAGTATTTGGACTAAATTCCTTGCTTAATTTGAGAAAATAGGCTAAAAGTACCTCCTCTTTCAAAGTTCTAACGCCTTTTTCTTCACACCATGTTTCAAATAATTATACTGTTTCTCGTACTTATCTTTTGATTTTGCCGGCAGGAGCTCTAAGTTGGCCAAACTTGCGGCTTTTAAAACATCGTCTGGCAATTCTTTCTCCATTCTTAGAAACTTATTTTAAACTTTTTACCGAATTTTCTGATGCTTTCGTGACATTAGAAAATGTTTGTACTTGGTTGCTGCAGCAACAAGCAAAATTCTTTGATTTTTTATTGTTTAGCACGGTGTCTATGAAATACATGGTGCATGGAAAAATATTAAAATGATAATAAAGAAGATTTTTACTAAGCGCCAAATGTATCTAAAATTTAATAAAGCACAATAAAAGAATATGTAGAACCCTTTTTTTTAATATTATTTCATCCAGAAGTTATTAATACATTAAAAAATCGACCATAAATACGGCAAATATGCAGAACGAAAATCCGTGCGCAAAGAGGTTCCGTGCGCAAAATAAGTACTTTGCGCACGCATGTAGAAAAACCCATTTTTGGCCTATACATTTTTTCTAGCTCTTCTAGTTTTTTAGATATTTGCGTTTTTATTTTAAATTTGAATAGTTAATGTCTCAATAACTAAAAGAGCTACGAAAAAATTTATAAAACAATAATTACGTAGTTTTATTAGGCTATTAAGTTTGGTTATATAACTTTTTTTCCTAAAACCAATAGTTTTCGAGTTATGTTGAAAAAACCGATTTTTCACGATTTTTCCTATGTCAAAAAATGCAATTTAAACCCGCTGAGCACCAGTGCGGCTTTGAATTGACTATAGTTAAGAGTAGTAAAAAAAATGTTTCATGCGTATCTCTTATTGGCCAGCTTGTGTGCGGTGGGCTCCCAGACTAGGTAGGTTTTTAAGCCTTCTTGGACCAGCCCAAGATTTAAAAAAAAGTTTCTCGCTACTAAACCTGTTAACTCTGTAAATTAAACTTTATAAACGTTGTGTCTGCCCTAACTTTAGAAACAAACCAACATTTCAATCTGAAGAGGAGATTATTAGAAGGGAGGAAAGGAGGGACGAAAAGAAAAAGGAGGAAAAACGCGAGGAGGAACGAAGAAGAAAGGAAGAAAAAGAAAGAAAACGGGAGGAGGAGAAGAAGAGGAAAGAAAAGGTGAGGAGGAATTAGCTAGAGAGCTTTTCTTTAGAACATAGCTAGTACTGTAAAAAAAGTTATTTTCCATGTTATGAAATCAACTTTCGTACAGAATTGCAACATAGAATTTTCTGAAAAAAGGTTTAAGGGTTTTTTTAGTAAAGTCCCCTTGTTATCCTTTATATATTAAAATAAGTTTGAAGTCATATGAAAAGGGATAACTGTTTAAAAACAATAAGCGCAAAATAAGAAATTTGCTTTTGTATCATTTAGTTAAATAGATAGATAAATAGAGTGAAATAGTATAGTCATTTAGAGTTAAGAAATATGCTTATGGTGTGTGTTGCATGGGAAATTTTAGTTATGCTCTTATTTTCTCTCTATTTAACAGTAGAAATGGTAGTTTTTGCTTACAGGTGGCTTTTAAGGTTTGTGAAAATTATTTTATAAGTTTGGGCTATTAGAACCCTTCTTTTTATATTGTTTGTTGTTGGTGGCGAACAAAGATATCTCTAAATATAAATGTTTAACTTAGAGCACGCTCCTCAGTCTCTGGGAGCACGTAGACATGAGTTAGAGGTAGGGTGAAATGAGATAGATACCCCAAGAAAATATAGACCACCTTATTAGATCAAGGCCTAGAAAGTGCAAAAAATAGCCATCTTGAAAAAATGAATACTCATTGTGCCATCTAAACCAAATGAAATTATTGGCATACATGTAGGTCTGTCCGTTGGTCTATAGTCCTAAGGGCCAAGGTCGACCTTGGCTTTTGTTAAAAAAATAAGAATTTTGGAACAATCATACTTCGCAGTGCTGGGTAGGAATCAAATCCAGGAATCGATTATTTTTTAAAAATAGGATCCGTAATCCGGATTTGTTATACCGGGTGACAACGAATTAACTTCCCAGCTCTTGATTTTCTTGAATGAAAACTTATGGCTTTTAAGTTTTAGGATGACATATTATATTATAAGATGCCAATTTTGGATATTAAACCATGTGTCTATCACTTCCGGTTTAACCGGAAACGACATCAACTTTGATTTTTTCACACCCTGTATATTTTTTGGAATTTGGATTCTACGGATCATTTCTGATATAAAATCTATATTATATCCTATACCTACCTCTGCTTGTTTTTGAGAAAAGGGCGATTGAAGTTGTCCAAACGATCGCGGATTATGCAGTTTTATGGTAAAACAAATAAATGTTATAAAAAATTATTATGTTTAATTTAATTTATCCTGAAGACTCTATCCGTGGAGGTCAAATTAAAACTACTTCCGGCTTCACCGGAAGTGCTGCGAAAATTGACTTTTCTAATAATGTTACTTCAAAAATTGTAATGCAACATGCTGTATATTTTTTAAAGTTTGGATTTTACGGGTGATTCCTGATATAAAATCTGTATTATATCCTATACCTATCTTTGTTAGTTCTTGAGAAAATTGTTTTCCCCTATAATGTGCGGTCGTTTGAATATTTCAATCGCCCTTTTCCTAAAAACTAACAAAGATAGGTATAGGATATAATACAGATTTTATGTAAGGAATGACCCGTAGAATCCAAATTTTAAAAAATATACAGGGTGTTGCAATAAAAATTTTGAAGTAACATTATTAGAAAAGTCAATTTTCGCAGCACTTCCGGTAAAGCCGAAAGTAGTTTGATTATGACCTCCACAGATAGAGTCTTTAGGATAAATTAAATTTAACATAATAAATGTTTATAACATTTATTTGTTTTCCCATAAAACTGCATTATGTGCGGTAGTTTGAACATCTTTAATCGCCATTTTCTCAAAACAAACAGAAATAGGTATGGGATATAATTTAAATATTATATCAGAAATGATCCGTAGAATCCAAATTCCGAAAAATATACAGGTGTTTCCATTAAAAAAATTAAAATTGATGTCGCTTCTGGTTAAACCGGAAGTGGCAGGCACATGTTATAATATTCAAAATCAGCGTCTTATGATATAATATGTCATCTTAAAATTTGAAAGCCATATGTTTTCATTCAAGAAAATAAAGGGCTGGGTAGTAATTTCGTTGTCACCCGGTATAATTTTGAAATGATCCGGAATCGATTTCTTTTTGAAAGGATCCGATTCCAAGAGGAATCGTATATAATCGTATTTTGAATACGCCATTTCAAATTTCCAAATTTTTACCAAAGATTATTAATTTTCAGATTTTGACCTAGCACCCATAAAAACCCTTATATCCTGAATCTGATGCGAATAGGTATACAAATGTCAAAATCCACCATTTTGAATCTTCCATTTGAAATTTCCAAATTTTTAGCTAAGATTCTTAATCAGCATCAGAAAATAAAGATGAAGAAAAATAAAGAAAGAAACGGGCATAAATTTTACTTGCATTTATCTTAAAAGTTTTGATTTGGACAATTTATTATTTCTATTTAGGGTGTCTTAGAAAAATAAATTTAAAATTTTAATACATTTTTATACTTTCGCAAGCAGAGAAATAAATAAACGTTACTTTGGAAACTTCCTCTAAAATTACAATAAGATGTCCCATTTATAAGTTGCTTGTGGGTATCTCAAGAATCACATTAAAAACCTTATGGAGATCTAGCATCGCAAGTTTTAAAATACAGTTCGAAATAATGTGTCATTTAAGGGTGGTTTTATGTTGATCTTAAAAATAACATATTCAAATTTGAAAAATATTTATCCAAAACTAATTTGGCTAAGAATTATAGCACTTCAAAATGAGGCTAAAATTATTATATTTCGGGGCTCAAGCTCGGTGCTAAAATCTTTGAAGCTTGATTTATCACCTGAATTATGAAGTGTCATTCGTATGGTAGTTACCATTTGTAAGTATTTATGATCCGATAAATAGGAATCGATCCTCTGGATTCGATTACTTTTTTCCTTAAAATAGGAATCGTGATTCGTATTGGTGATTCAATTTCTTTACGAGGATCCGGCTCCGTAAATCGATTCCTTTTTTGGAGAATGAGTCCGAGCTCTAGCAACCGCAAATACTCAGGTTTTTCTTTCTCCTCCTGACAGAATCTCTACCGTAAGTTGACCTACCACTATTCTAATTGCCTTGCGGATGTAGTTCAGCATATCTGAGGTAAATTTCGGCGAAAATCATTTATTAAACATTCTCGCTTTCCAGCTACGAAATTCTTGATAAATCCAGTTTTTGCTGGATTTTCTAATAACCCTACCAGAAATCCCGCAGACTAGTTCTGTTCCTACTATCTTCTTGAGCCTATTTAGGCTTATTTGTTTAGCTCCACATTTCCTGGGTAAACCTGCCAAATTACCTTTAAGTTTCTAAGAATAATTATAAAATTATCACCTACAGAGATACGCTTAATTTTTATCAAGTTGCCGCCAAATCAAATCCACCAAATAAGATGTTTGTTTCATTTTTAGAATGCTGCCCTTGTCCAAGGACGACCAAGAGGTCCTAGAGATGGCTCGGCTCACCCAGCAAGGGACAGCGACAACATGTATTATCACACGGTCACCGCCGCATCGTCCAACAGAAGTCCCATGACGAAGGTGATGGATATATTCCGAAACAGAACCCATGCCAGCGTGCCAGCGGATGAAAGGCGGAAGGTAAGTGATATCTTTGGAGCGATTATACCAAATACGTGAATTTTTTGGGGCGCTAATCACGAATCTGAAAGATGTTTTAATCGGAAACGTTTCATTTTTGAGATATCCATCATCAAACTACCCACTTTTTCACTATTTCTTCTTCTTTTTGCACACAAGTATTGATTTTTACAATAAATTGGCACACAATATTTCATAAAAACTATTTAGAAACTTGGTTTGTTTTATATTAACTTTTTTTCCATTAAACTGCAAAGTTTCACTTTTAAACGCCGCGGCCATGAAAAAATCCCTAGTGAATACATGGTTGCGATCTTTAAAAGTAAAGCTTTACAATCAAACAGGGTTGAGATGATTAAAATCATGATTTTAATCAGTATGATTTTTTTAAAATTATGATTAATTTAAAAAAGAGTTATACAATTTTAACGCTAAAAATGTATTTGTTTATACAAAAAAAAAC
>JAHBCN010007561.1:0-42896 GCA_019359885.1 Listronotus oregonensis | reverse complement strand
GCTAAATATCCGGTACCGTGGACCAATAATATTGCCGTTAAAAGAATTTTCCAGGTACTTCTAACAATACGGGCATTATAAGCAACCATCCATTTGGTACCAGATAATTTGATCTTCCGATCAACTTTCCAAGGCGGGTCCAATTTGATTTGAAATAAGTCCAAATGGGTTTCTGCTGTTATGTTATAGTCCATAAAAAAGGGTCCAAGATATGGTGTCCGATAATTCACACAAATACATTATTTGTTTTTTGGGGATATTGTGTCCGAGTATGAACAAATAAGTTTATTTTCTTGGCTCCAATAACAGCAATTTTAAACATTTGGTTTAGTTGAGGGTGAATGTACATTCATCGGTAAAACAAATATTTCTTAGAAAATTCCTATCGTTATTTGCTCTTTCCATCATTTCGAAACAAAATGCCATTTTTTGCTCTTTCTCTCCTTCCTGCAGCTCTTGATGTTTTTCAAATTTATATGAATAATATTTGTGTTTTTTCAAAGTGCGCAATACCGTTGTATGATGTTTATTTACCTCTTTCCCATGAACACTCGTACTAACCATTTTGGTTTCTCCACACTCAGAAATATTAAATCTTATTTCCTCTTCTTTGGCTCCATTTTCGATATCCTGAGGAACATTTACAGTTATTTATTATGGTATCTTTTGGACCAAACATGACAATACGTTTAATAGTTGAAATGGAAATGGGCTTTGGGGAAATAAACTGAAAACATTTCAGATACTGTCTAAAACTGTTTCCATAATGCCACTTAATTAGGGATACTTTTTCGTCGATTAAATAATTCATTTTTTTTCAAATACCGACTGTCACTGATTTATTACAATTATCCTCATGTCAGGGAAAATATTCGTTTTACTGGTGTCTGTTTGGTTTTACATGAACTGAAAATTTGGTAATTTTGCAATTACATTTAATTGAATAATTCAAGATTCGCTTATTCAATTTTTTTGAAACTTGGCACAAGGACTTGTCAGATTGGTCTCTTCAAAAAGTTATTCATTTTTTCTTAAAATGTAAGGGAAGTCAATAATTAACCCCCCTTAAAATTAAGGGATTTCCAGTTCCCTGGCGACTCACCACCCGGTATATTTTTTTTCTAGAATCAATAGTTCTTGAGTTATGTATTGACCTATAATACCTTTAAATCCTATAAGACTAAATTCATAGTAATATATATATATATATATATATATATATATATATATAAAATATAGAAGAAAAGTGAAACCAGAGTAGGGAAATAGTCAATTGAAAAGGCCATTTAAATAATTAACTTTTATTGAAAAACCGACCCGGGAAAAAAACTTTTTCCCATCATCAGAAAATCTAAAAATAAAAGAAAATTATTCTTGTTAGTGAAACCAAAAATAAAATTGTCCTTTTACAAAGTTCTTACCCTATGTGACTTGAAAACATGAAACAGGTTTAATACCAATGAAGAACAAAACTTCATTCAATTCCTCCTTAAAAAGTACATTGACTTTAACCTAGTTTTTAGCACGGGATCGTTGCCAACAAGACTTTTACGGAGGAAAAGAATATAAAAAAAGCAAAATAATTTATAGTTAAAAACTTACAAACAACAAGTACGATTTTAAAACTTAACGACCAATGAGCGCTTCTGTGAGCAAGAATTAAGAAAATCTGATATAATGATTTTAATATATATATATATATATATATATATATATATATATATATATATATATATATATATATATATATATATATATATATATATATATATATATATATATATATATTTATTGTATATGTATGTATTTTTTCCGGGTGCTTCCCGGACTATTAATTCAAGCAGTAATTATTTACCATCAAATTAAAAGTGTTGACTTACATTATTTAAAAAAATGTAGTAAACAAATTTATATCTATTTTGGAATAAATTACCTCATTATCGCTTCCTTAAATTTCGGCATAAATAATTAATTTGTTTTTTATCTAAGACCTTCCATATATTTGAGGTTAAATTTCGTAATTAATTAAATACAGACTTGCTAATTACCAAAAGTAAAGACACATTGTCGAAGAATGACTAAAAGTATATAAATGAGATAATTTTGTTTTTTGACATTGCGGAAAATGTTAAGCGGATACAATTTTATTATTAGAAACTAATTATTTTAAATTAAAATCTTTTAGAACATAAAAAATAAATATTCCTATGAGTTTATAGCATCTTTGCTATTGGCCGTGTTCCAGCGAATTTGTGTATAGTAACGGCCATTACATCTTGAGCAATTCTTTTTTCCTTTCGTTAAATAGACTTATGCCATCTTCTACTGAATATAAATACCTGTTGAAAAACCTAATAAAGAAACAGCTGATCGTTGTTAGTGTCAAAAAATATTTTTTAAATTGCAAAACTTAACTTTGGATCAAAAAGTATTAATAATTCATTATATTGAGTAGAGAGGTTGGCTAGAAAGGGATGTGGCGGAAGAGCTTAACATCTCAAAGAGAACTATTCATTTTGGTAAAAAAAAATGGCAGGAAACACACTCCTTTGAGAAAAGAGCTGGAAGTGGTCGCCCAAACTATCGAATCAAGAAAAAGACAATAATTTAGTTAATGTTTTGAGAAACCAACCATTTAAATCTGTAGTTACAGCCAAAACGAAAAGCAATTTCCCATCATCGGTTTGAACGGCACGGCGAAGAATAAGGCAAATATCCGAATTGCGCTGCCACTCGGCAGCCTTAAAAGCGTTTTAAGTAAATACAAATGAAGATCTACTACAGCAGTGTTTCCCAAAGGGTGCGACCCTGGGGGGTCGCAATGAGGTACTAGGGGGTCGCCGGAAATTTCCAAAAAATAAGACAAAAACACTACTTTGTTAAATCATGTATTTTTATTTTAAAAAGCCGTAAATAAAAAAACAATTAATTATCAAACGAAACATAAAAAACTAAATATTAAAAGTTCTTAAAAAGTCCTAAAAATAAAAAAAAAATAAAGTCAAATATTAAATGTTAATGAGACCCATGCGCCTATTTTTTGAAACTAGTCTTTCAAATCAGGCTTGTATTTGGACACACACAATTATATCGTTTTCAAGTACGAGACGATTTCTCACTTTTGTTTTAATGGCAGTCATAGACGAGAAACTTAACTAATAAATATGATGTTACAAATGGAACCAAACATTTTACGCTTCATTCGCCAACTGAGGGTATTCCTGCATCTTTTTGGCCCAAAAAATTCGTCCGGGTTCTGGGAAAAAATTGCAGCTTGAAATTCCATCCGAATTTCAATAAGTTGTTCTTTCATGTTTATTGGTATTTCAGCAGTGAAAGGAATCCTAAAAACGGATTCAGTATCCATCTGCAACTGTCGTAACTGTTTTAAATTTCTTCGGGGAAATAATCACAGAGCTTTTGTTTTAAATTAAGCAAAGTAACTTGCATGCCTGCAAAAACTTGTTTAAAATTTGTAGCATTGTAAATACATTTTCTATAATTTCCGAATGATGGAATGAATGAGCTGCTTTTTGCCAAGTGAAGTTGACCATAAATCGATTTTTTTATAAACCCCTTAATTTTATCTGTGGCTGTAATTATATTAATGTCGCGATTGAAAATTACTGTTCAAAATATTTAATTGTTCGAAAATATCAGCAAGGAAACCAGTTTCAAAAGCCAAATAGGATCGGAAAATTGATTTTCATATGGGGTTTCATCTTTCAAATACATTGCTCGCTTTAAGTGAAATACTCTTTTAAGATTGCCCCTTGAAAGCCACCTTTTCGGTGTGATAAAGAAGATTTTGAAATATAGCACCCATGTTTCCGCAGATTTTTCGAAAAATACAGGTTAAAGCCCTTTAATGGAACAACTTTAATGATGGTTTTCTAACACAGTCCATTTCAGAGGTAAAGCTTTTGACGCCAGAGCTTCTCAGTAAAAAACAATGTCTCCATGTGGCATTAGGCATTATTTTTGTAATTTTGACGACAAGACCAGATTGATGTCCTGTCAAGTTTAGGCCATCCGTGCATATAGCAAACATTTTCCCCAGTCAAAACATATTTATTGTGCGTTTCACAAAACTGTCGTAAACATTTTCCATGGTATTGGTCTCCAATGGGGAACAAAATAAAAATCTTCTTGAATGCCATTATTGGTATCAATCTTACAAACGTAATAAATTGGGCACAGTTAGATATATCCGTGGATTCGTCCTTTGAAGAGAGAAGTACGTGCATTTATTAAGATTTTCCACAACTTGCGCTTGAATATCTTCTGCCATATCACTAATTCTTCTTTGGATCGTATTATTTGACAGAGGTATTGTTTTTTTAAATTTGCAGCCTTTTTCAATCATTATATGTACCATTTCAACAGCTGCTGGCAAAATCAGATTTTCAGCAATTGTGTGCGGATTATAGTTTTGGAACCAATAAGCAACTTTATAACTTGTTAATGCTTTTTCGTTAGTGTGGTTCCAATTAAAAGATTTGTGTTTGTGAAGGACGTTCAGCTTTCTTTCAAAGAATTCTAGGGTTTGTCTTTTTTATCTGGATGTTTGCATTTAAATGTCGAATAACTTTGATGGCTTCATGCTTTCGTTTGAAATACTTTCCACAAATAACACATTGGGTTTTTGGAAATAATGGTAAAACCATATTTAAGATAATCATCACTGTAAAGTCTGTTTTTCTATTTATTACTGCCACCAGACGAGATGGTTCTGCACTTTTTTAAAAACTTATCCATAATTTGTAATTTATCGTAGACGTAAAACGTAAACGGGAATACGTAAGCGCAAAATATTTATATTACTTTACCGCTGCATCGCCACAACCGCTGTTTCGAACTGAGGTCTCATTGCACATCGCCGCTTATATAAAGCCGAAACGAGGCTACGAGAACGTTCCAGAGTGCCATCTACAGCGAAGTAAGGAGTAGAGCCTTCCAATATCAGGAAAAAGTATTGCATGTAGACACAAACAAAGATGTCGCGGGTACAATGTGCAGTCGACTTTTTATTTATTTTTATTGTAAATGCTAGTCTGGCAGAAGTACTACTAGTTTACTAGTGGAACAGATCGCAATTATTAAAATAATTGTTGAATTTTTTAAATGTATTTATTTAAACTTAAACAGAAAGAAAAAAAAAATTTGAGAAACCATCAGTTGTAAATTAGGCACGCTATTTTTGTCCTTTTTGGTTTGGGTGATGAAGGGGTGTGAACAATTTTTTTAACAAAAAGGGGTCGCGCTTTAGATAAGTTTGGGAAACACTGTATACAGCATATCATGCTTCCTTCTTGTTGTATCGATTTCTGGACAGAAATTAAATTTTATTTTTCAGCAAGATAAATGTCCCGTTCATACGGCCCGGCAAGTAATGAATGGATGGAAGAGCAGCCTATCAGGGTTTTACCGTGGCCCGCACGTAGTCCGGATTTAAATGTTATGGAATGGGGCTTATTAATTTAAAAAAATAAATAGGGAAAATGAGTTTAGGCCGCAAAATGTAAACGAACTTAAGGATAAAATTTTAGAGGCTACGCCCGGGCTTTGATCCATTCGATGCCTGGAAGACTAAATTCTGTCTTAGAAAGAAACGAGACCGCAATAAAGTATTAAATTTGTTTGGGAGGGTATTTAAGTTTATTTGAATTGATCAAATTGTTAATTAGTTTATTAATTTGTTAGTTTTCATAAAGTATTAATATTTTCTTTTACCTTTTGCTTTATTTATAGTAATTAAAAGTAAAACAAGGTAAAAAAGAGCGACTAACAAAAATTGGCAGAAAAGTCAAAATTTAAAAAAATTTTGCCCAAGATTTAATGGTCGTACCATTACACAAAATGTTTAGTCCTATTTTTCGCCATTATAACTTCGGTCTCGTTTCACATAAAGATATAAGATTTAATATGTAAATTCACGTAAGTGTTCTTATTATCTGTAAATAAATTGAGAAAGTGATGTCAATGGATTTCTGAGATATTCATTTCTGAAAATCGCCAATGTGATTATTGACTAACTGACTGATTGACTCATCAAAATTGCAAGAAGTGCAAGATCTTTTTGAGAAAGTAAAAATTTGAAATTTGGTATACATGTACTTTTTTATGGAAAGACAGGGGAAATTAAAATTTATTTGGAAATTTTATTCTTAAAACAAAACTTATGTCACTGGTCACAATTTTGTCTTAAGATTCTTGCAATGGATAGCGTGCATAATATCGTAGTCACATCAATCACTTTAAGGGTCCATTTGCGCGGCGAAAATTGGATCCAATTTGAGGTTCGGGGCATAATATTTTTCTCAAAAACGGTATAAGTTATCGATAATTTTTAAAAACTATATGAAAGCCAACACTTAAATCTAGGCTTCGCTGTAATAGTTTTTTAAATTTTGATTTAGTTTTTAATATTTCCGAGTGAAAGTCACCTTAAAGTCGGTTATGTTTAGATACAATTTTCTTAACTTACAGAAAACATAAATATTTCCTTACCTTTAAAATGGTGTATAATTTATGTCATTTAAGTGAAAAATAGTTACCGAAAAACGTTATCTCCTGTAGGCTTGCAATCGGAAACAACATCGCATCGATACACCGAATTTGGAAAAACCTAAATAAAATGTAATATTTTTAATGCGGCTATACGAAAATTGTGGTAGTGGGAGTTTGTTAGTCTCCGCCCGCCGTCTCCGCGCCCGAACCCTAAGGTATAGCTTAAATGCACTTTTAAGTATCGTCAATTTGCTGCACCATAACGCCTGACCTCATACTGGATAATTTTTCGCGAATATCCTCAAAAAAATTTGGAAGATTGGAGATTTTTTTACATCTGCCTTATAACTCAGAGATATCATCATGTGATTTCCATTTTTAGAACGTTTCGAGTAAAACGTGCAGTTTTCAGAATTTTTTCTTAACTTGTGTCCAAAAACTTATTTACATAGAAAACCTCAAGTTACTACTTCCTCGAAAAGTGCGCCATAATTTTGTTTAGACAATAAAATTAATTAATTAATTTTAAAAATTTAAATTTAAATTTAAATTTAAATTTAAATTTAAATTTAATTAATTAATTAATTAATTAATTAATTAATTAATTAATTAATTAATAATTGTGAATATAAAATAATAATTTTAGTGGGTTACTTGCCTATTGTGGTTAGTTGTGGTCAGTTGTAGTAACTTGTCTAGATAAAAAGGTATATAAATATTTTTGATAAGACGAAAAATAAAGAATAATTTGATTTTGACCTAAATTTCTGTACAAAATAAGAAAAATAATGTTTTTTTTATGTAATTTTTGCAGTTTTTTTTGTTTTAAATATCTTGTTTTATTTACTTAATAAATATAATCGGAAAAGCAAAAATTAGTTCCTTTTTAATAAAACTATAAGTTTTTTAATCACTTTTTTTAGATAAAAAGATTAATTTAGTATCCTTTATTCATTTATTAGGCTTTTAGAATTGATTTTTAACTTACCATCATTAAAAGTAAACAATTTTCGAAAAATATTTTGATTTTGGGTAACTTAAACTCTATTTATTATTATTTTTTGTTCTCACAAGTCACTTGCTGTTAAAAAATTATAATTTTCTTGAATTGTTTGCTAACTTTTATATTGGCACGTAATAAAATTAATTAATTAATTAATTAATTAATTATTAAGTCAGTGTTCATGTTACTCAATCAGTATTAGAATGGGTGATATTCAAAGTTGAATATCTCAGAAACCACTTAACATAACTTTCCAACATCCTGGACGTGAGAACAAAAACTCACTACAGCACCGTCTAGTATACAGATGGATCCAAAACCGAACAGGGAATAGGAGCGGGCGTGTACAGTGAAATGAGGAACTCACTCAATTCTCCATTTCACTAGGTACACACAGTTTTGTATTTCAGACGGAAATATATGCTTTTCTGCCCTGTGTAAAAGAAATAACAGGAAAAAAACAAACGGATCTGCATAATAACAGACAGCCAGGCATCACTAGCAAACCCCAAGGTGACGTCCAAGCTGACATGGGAATGCTAAAAAGTCCTGGGAGAACGCAACAGGGTAACTCTCCCGTGGGTACCAGAACATTCGGGAATAAAAGGCAACGAAAAGCGGATAAGCTAGCGAGACATGGATCATCCACACCATAGTTTGGACCAGAGCCTGCCCTTGGAGCGACCAAAACCACCGCACGAGGGCAAACCAGGCCCGAAACAAACACGAGAAACACTGGGAGAGCCTCAGTAGAAATGAAAAAGGCTTCAATAAGGGGCCCATCCAAAAGAACAAAGGAAGAACTATAGTCTGGCAACCGTATCTGTGACAGTGCGGCGTCGGTAAGGGGAAGGAAGTTGTAAACCAAACATGGCGTACTTCATTCATAAAAAGCACAGCGGCGTGCGGATTTTCCAAAAGTTCAGGAATATTTTGTAATTTGTTTAAATTAAATAATGTGTACAGTATACATTTATGTTTTATTTAAAATATATTTTAAATGTATGGTCGTCACCAAAAATAAAGACATTTAAAGATCATCAGTAACAATTTCACAAAATATTTCATGGAAAGTTAAAAATGCAGAAAAACGTCATCATCTAATCGGTTTTTTTTATTTGTTTACCTCTAAGATAGGCCGTATTTTTAATTTTTGGTAATAATTCAAAATGAGAAAACGTCGTTCTACGTTCCCTGTAGTATTATCATTGCAATTTTTGATAAATGACAAAGAAATTTATAAAATAAAAACTTAGTAAGTAAGCATTACTATTACTATAATGTTAAATCATTATCTACCCATGTCTCGTCCAAATAAATAATATTTCGCCCTTCTTGGCGATATTTTCGTATTTCATGTATATATTTGTACCTCCAATGTAATATATTGGGACGCTCCATTTTTTTTTATTTTAAAATTTACGCCAAAAAAAAACCGTTTGATATTAGTAACGTCCTAAGTGTTTCCCTAGAATATGAAAAATTTAAATCTTCTCACAATTTTTGCAACAATTTTCTACTTGTCGGGACAACTTTCAATTTAAGATAAAACCTATTTATCATATGTTTTATCACTTGAAAATCAAAATTTTTATTCTTCTCGACAAGAGAAAGACGCCGTCGTTTTTTTAGGACTGGATAACATTTGATTGGGGTTATTTTCCAACCGTTCCTTATCTTCTTTATTAATTTTTCGTACAGTTGATACGGCAACTCCGGTGTAAGAGATACCCGATCAAGCTTACGTTTAAGTGGCAATTTTAAAGAATTGCTTGCGGCTTCTTCATCGCAAACCCATAACAAAATAAAACAAAAATAAAATGGACAAAAGTAAATTTAAAAAAGTAGCTTTTATTTAATTTATGAAAAGCTGTATGCTTTATTCTGTGTATAACAGTGTTAGTTCTGAAATAAAAGCGTATTACTCAGTTTTATTTAGTGACAAGCGGGTTGCCTAATCATCGAGACTTGCCCGCTTTCTTTGTTACTTGCTAACAGCTTACTGAAAACAATACTTTTTACATAGTTTTGACGTAAAAAATGGTATAAAGGCGAATAAAGACCCTCTTCGTAAAAAATGTTGCAAACAGATGACTTGCCAACTTTAGTTACCGCTACATATTATAAAGCTTTCTTTTTCGTATATTTAATGTTTAAACCCAATAGAAAAAACATGATTACTGTTTTATAAGATTATTACTTACCCATAAACATTTGCTATTACTTCTTTTATTTGTCCATGTAGTGTCTTTCCGCAAGTAAATTTGTTCATTTTAAAACAATAGTAATACTATTGAAATACTATTTAAAAATCAAATAAGAATTAAAAAATGTATATACAAGGTAGAAAAACAAAACACAACAAAACAAGCAAAATTACACAACACCAAATTTAACACTTAGAAATAAGAATAAAACCTTCGACCTCCGACACTGAATGTTTAAATGTTCTACATTTCAAGAGAGAACCAGAAAACGCAAACACTTCCAATCACAAGTAAATTTACCCCAAACAAAATAAAGTGACAAGTTCACTAACCAGGTTCGTTTACTTCGCAACTGGACAAGGACTGTTTGATGTTGCCAGTTTAGACAAAATCGATAAAAGGGCTTTGGAAAATAATTACCTAATAACATAATATTCCTTAGTAAAACAAAATAGATATTAAATAAAAATTAAAGTATATAACAACCACATTTAATTTTCAGCTTTTTTTCAATATTTTATTTTGTTATTGTAAAAAACAAATATTTTAACATTAAAATTACTACTTGAGTATATAGTAGTAGGTACTATTGCTTTCTTGTAGTTAAACTTGGCACACACACATATATTCGTTCGAAATAGCTTAAATTCCTTTCGCTGCTACAGTTAAGTTTGTCAGACTATAAAAGGCCACCTACACAAGATAGGCTTATACAATGGGGACCCAGGTTGCAGAATATGCGACGAGGGAAAAGAAAGAGCCTACCATATCCTGTGGAAATGTGAAGCGTTGAATCACAAAAGACAGGCATTATTTGGGCAACCAAAAATTAGCCCACAGGAATATATCAGCCAACCAGTCTCGGGGTTATACAGACAGGGAGGATTGGTATAAGAGATAATGGGAGATTAGGTACAAAATGCTTAAGAGGTTGCGCTGCCTCCAATAGTAAATCAAGACAGCTCCCAGGGTAGAAGAAGAAGAAAAACACATAGCTTTCCCAATTTTTTTTTTTAATTCATAGTGTACGTAAACATCAAATAAAAGCAATTACCGCTTTAAATTGACAAATAAACAAATTATTGAAACAGGAAAACTATTCCATATACAGGGTGACAATTTAAAAACTTGAAATGGCGATATTTTAGGAACGAAAAAATGAATCAAAAAACCCTTAAAACAGTTTCTATAAAACTAAGGGGGAACAAAAACAAGCATATTATCCCACCCTTATCAGCAACCCCTTGGACAGGGTGAGATAGACTCCTAGAATCTTAAATAGAAAGGGGGGTCGAGTGATACATCACTTTGAAGCTCTTGGAAAATGCTTTCCAATGATACCATAGAAGCTACATTTCAGAAAATTCTTCTCTGTTTATCACGGAAAACAATAAATAAAACAAAATTTTGAAATTGTTTATTATTATTTAATTAAATTATACAAAATGATTACTACTGATATACTGGCATGTCTCTTAAGAATTCCAAACATGTCAAGCCCACAGGTATTTTGAATTGGTTTAGTTGCTATGATTTTTTGCCGAAAAAACGGGTTGTTTATAAATTGCATTTTATTATCACAAAATTTACTTTAAAAGTAACTTGTACTAGTAGCATTATTTTAAAAACGGTTGACTTTCGGTTCAGTTTAAACGAAAAGAAGGCACTTCTTATCTTTAACAATGGTGTATAGCACAGCTGAACGTGTAGACATTATTTTCATTTATGGTTCCCAGGATAAATGTTTCTTAAGGACAAGCTCAACGTTTTAACGAAAGGCATCCAGGCCAAAATGTAAGCCCGGAGTATATTCGCCAATTAGTAGCCAAATTTGAAGAAACTGGTTCTGTCGCGAATAAAAGAATCAACCGAGACCAGTCAACGAAGCAGCGCAAATTGAAATTCTGGGTCAGTTTGCAATGAATTCAACCCTATCAACTCGTCAAGCGGCTGTAGCAACTGGATTATCTCGTGAATCAATAAGAAAGGTACTTAAATTTCACAAGTTTTATCCCTATAAACTGCAGATACTGCAAGAACTTAGTGACGACGACCCGGACAGAAGAATCAGTTTTGAATAATGACAGATAGAATTATGGCAGAACCTCAACTAGTTAAAAATATTTGCTTCAGTGATGAGTGTACCTTTTATTTAAATGGGCATGTTAATAAGCAAAACTGTCGTTACTGGGATAACGAGAACCCACATGTATTTAGAGAAGGGCATACCCAGTACCCCCAGAAAATTAATGTTTGGGCTGGTATATTGGGAGACCGTATTATCGGCCCAATATTTATACCAGGAAATTTAAATGGGGACTTGTATGCTGAAATGCTACAGAGGTCTATCGAACCACTAATAGTGCGAGAATTAGAAAATCAGAGGGACATACACGGAAATTTATCTTTATTATAACGCTTACTACATTTCCAACACGATGGAGCACCTCCTCATTATGTAGTTCCCGTTAGGCAATGGTTGGATGATCATTATCCTAACCAGTGGATTGGAAGAAGAGGTCCTGTTGAATGGCCACCTAGATCCCCGGACCTAACACCTCTTGACTTCTTTTGTGGGGTCACCTAAAATCTGTGGTTTATAAAACGCAACCTGAGTCACTAGAGCAACTCCAGAATAGAATATTTCAGGAATGCCGTGCTATATCCAGAGAAACATTTGTAAATGTACGTGAAGAGTTTGAAAATAGGCTTTATTATTGTCTTCAAAACAACGAAAATCATTTTGAACATTTAATTAAATAATAATAAACAATTTCAAAATTTGGTTTTATTTATTGTTTTCCTTGATAAACAGAGAAGAATTTTCTGAAATGTAGCTTTCTATGGTATCATTGGAAAGCATTTTCCAAGAGCTTTATAATGATGTATCACTCGACCCCCTTTCTATTTAAGATTCTAGGGGTCTATCTCACCCTGTCCAAGGGGTTGCTGATAAGGGTGGGATAATATGCTTGTTTTTGTTCCCCCTTAGTTTTATAGAAACTGTTTTAAGGGTTTTTTGATTCATTTTTTCGTTCCTAAAATATCGCCATTTCAAGTTTTTAAATTGTCACCCTGTATAGTTAATAATTAGATCTGAAAAAAAACCGTCAATATTTAATTTGTTTTTTAAAATTTTCCAGAAGCAATCAATTTTAAACATAAGTATGAGTTGATTAGGTTTTTAATTGAAAAAAGTGTGCATTAGCAAAATGTCACGTCTTAAAACTACACAGGAAATTGAAAATTGGCCATTTATATGGTGTTTTTATAATTTAATTTAACTTATAAGAAATTGTCATAATATTTTTAATGTATTTCGTTGTTCTAGGAACTGTTATTTACATTTTTTTTTCATTTTTACTGCTGTTTTTTTTAGTTTTGTTTTTATACAGTTTGATCAGTAAATTTGATTTTGGCATCCATTTCTGCTTCGATCGAGTTGAAAATTAACCAAAAAATATTACTTACCTGATTTGCATTATCCGTCAAATCTTAATATTTTTTTTTTAAATCCAGAAGTGGGGTTGTTTCTGAAAATTTTTAAAAAAAGTTATTAAAAAAGCTTTTCTCTAAATTGAATTTTTAACATATGTAAAATTTTTTTTAAAGTTTGTCTTATACATGATTTTTTACCCATTTTTGATAAATTGCACCACTCTTACAGAATAAGACTCAACGCAACCAAAAACAAAAATTAAAGATGGGTCACTTGTGATGCAAAGTTTATTTATTTTTGACCCTGTATAAAGTAACCTCATAAAATATCTATTTTTAAAAGGGTAGTTTATGCCTTAAAGCAGGGGTCTCCAAACTTTCCAGCCTTAGGGCCATACTGATTACTCCAGTAAGTTCCGAGGGCCAAAACCATATTATCATTGTTGCCGGTGGTAAGAAGTGAAATAGTCCACTGATGAAAAAAAAAGTCCAAAAAGTACACAACTTTTAAAAAAAGGCTGCAAATCGGACTAAAGTCCGCAAAACGGCAACACTGCATATTATTAATTTTCCTGTCATTATCTGTAATTTCTAGATTAGTCGTAGAGTACGAGCCATGAGGAGTAACGTGACACGACATCTGGTGGACACAAGCGGAAATAGGTAGTACCTTCTATCGCTAACAGATGGCGCTAATAGCACGTACAGAATAATCTCGTTGGTTCGAGAAAGTTCTGGTGTCTTCCACTCACTTCTAGATGGCAGTAATTGGAATATATAAGAAGGCTAGTGGCGCAACCACAAGTCAGTTCCTATGACACTGTTGTTAAATAAAATATAGCATACCTCCTTAAAACGTGTTTGTGCGTGTTTAAGTTTAAGACATCTTTATAACAGTATTTTGATTTGAATTGTTGCTTTTGTGTGTGAATTAGTAGTATGGAAAAGAAGCGAAAAATTGATAGTGAATGCAGAAAATTCAAAGATCAGTGGAACATTCAGTATTTCGTAATTGAGTCCAGTAACAAGGCGCTGTTTGATTTGCAATGAAAGCATAGCCGTTCTCAAAGAATATAACATTAAACGTCATTATGAAACAAAACATTTTTAAAATTACTCAAAATATACAGGAAGTTTGCGGACAGAAAAATTCGAAGCTATGCAGCGCGGATTGAAATCGCAGCAATCTTCATTTACAAAACTCAAAACTGAACAAGAGGCTGCAACTCGTGCCAGCTTTCGTGTGGCTCTTGAAATTGCAAAACGTGGAAAACCATTCACCGATGGAGAAATGATCAAAGAATGCATAATTGCAGTAGCGGAAGAAATGTGCCCTGAAAAGGTAAATTTATTAAAAACTGTCAGTATGTCAGCAAACACTGTGGCTCGAAGGGTAGAAAACATCGCTGAAAATATATCCTCTCAACTGTTCGACAAAAATGGACATTTTGAGTGGTTTTCTTTGGCCTTGGATGAGTCAACGGATGTGTCAGATACTGTTCAGGTGTTGATTTATATTCGAGGAGTAGATAAAAGCTATGAAGTGCACGAAGAACTTCTTGATATGTATAGTATTCATGGCACAACTACTTACAGATATTTTTAAAGGAGTTGAAATGGCCATTAATCAAAAGACCTTCGATGGAAAAACTTGAAATGTATTACAACTGATGGAGGCAAAAACATGAGTGGAAAAGACAAAGGAGTGGTCGCTCTTTGTGTCAAAGGCTGTAGAAAATGACGGTGGTTCAAAACCATTAGTCTTACATTGTATCATTCATCAACAGTCTTTGTGCGGAAAATGTTTGGATATGTCTGACGTTCTGAAACCAGTCATATCAACTGTAAATTTTATCAGATCTTTTGGGCTGAATCACCGACAATTCCGACAATTTATTGAAGAGATTGGAGAAACTGACACCTTATCATACTGCCGTACGCTGGCTTAGTTGTGGGAAAGTCCTTCAGCGCTTTTTTGAACTTCGAGCAGTGATCGAAATTTTTTTGAATGAAAAGCATCGCCCTCTTACTGAATTACAAAACAACGCATGGCTGTGGAAGTTAGCATTCTATGTTGATTTGACAAAACATGTAAACGAACTGAATTTGGGATTGCAAGGAGAAAACCAACATCTTCCTGATTTATACACTAATATCAAATCATTCCGGAAGAAATTGAGACTGTTTCAATCTCAACTAGGAAGTAAATGTTTTTCACATTTTAAAACATGTGAAATATTCAGCCACACTACTGAGACTGAGTTTCCTATCGATTTTGCAATCGAAACTTTGAGTGCTTTGAAGATAAATTTTGATACTCGTTTCTCGGACTTTGATGCCATTGCGAATCAAATTAGATTTTTCAGAATTCTTTTGATACTGACATTGAAACCCTAGCCCCGGAACTTCAAATGGAAATGATTGATCTACAATGCAGTGATATAATTAAGAACAAATATCAAAACTCATCTTTGTTGGAATTTTATAAGAGTCTTCCACTACTGACACAATTTGATAATTTGCATAAATTTGCTCGTGGTCTGTTTTCTGTTTTTGGTACTACTTATTTGTGTGAGAAAACCTTCTCCAAAATGAAGTACACAAAAAATGTTTACAGATCGAAATTAACTGATGAGCATCTTAAATCTCTTTTAATAATTGGTACAAGTAAAATTAGTCCACAACTACAAACTATTGTCAGTGGAAAATCTCAATTACATAAATCTCATTAGTATTTCATATGTCATTATGTTTGTTATAAGTTATGTGATTATTTAAAATGTATAAAATTTTAGTTGGAATCATTTCAATAATTTGTTAGTTATTATATACTGAAGTTAAATTTTCTGCATATTATACATGTCTTTACTCATTACAATTATGTGTTTCTTTATCCAACTTATCAAAAAACAATAACAATAAGCCTACAAGAATGTTATGAGTTAGCGGAGTTAGCCCATGACCATATCAATGTAGATGTCATATTAATAATTATTCAACATAAAATTAGAATACTTCAGTAAACTAAATTTAATTTGCTATAAAAATTATTTGTTCTCTAAAAGGAGTTTTCAAGTATGCTAGCTCTCCGCGGGCCGGACAAAATCTGTCCGCGGGCCGGATGTGGCCCTCGGGCCGTAGTTTGGAGACCCCTGCCTTAAAGTAATACATTTTAGTATTAGGAAAATAGTTGCTTTTTTTAATTTTCTAATAAAAAAAATCTGCGTAGGGCTGTAAAGTTTCTGGGGCGGCGAAGCTGCTTTAAAAAGTGCATTTGTGTTGGGATCATTTTCATATTATGATAAATAAAATAACTTACTAGTTAATAGAGCTAGTCCATAAAGTAATAGAAATAGTAATAATCCAAAAAAAATCAGTTTAAAAATTATGCAGATACTGTGTTTCAAAATAAGACAGTTAAAATTATATTACTTTATATTCAACATAGATCGGTACGGTTTAAGCAAAAAATAATTAGTAAATCGGTTGACCCAACAAGATATCCCTGCAACTACCCGCTAATTTTAAATTTACAAATTTTCACTTATAATATTCCTAGTCATAAATATTACCGGAAATTTTTGAGGTCACGAATATTTTAAAATTACCCGAGTGCGAAGCGACGAGGGTATTAAAATATTCGTGACCGAAAAATTTCCGGTATATTTAAGCTCGTGGGATATTCGGTAAGAAAATTTTGAACCCAGTATAAATTTCGAATAAAAATATAAATTCTACTTCAAGATTTTATGCTTAACAAAATGAAGCTTTTTTCTTAGTAAATTAAAATGCAAATTCCTAACTTTAGTGACATATAACCTTTATAAATAACTTAAGGACATCTTATATTTCCATCTTTTATCAACTTTAATCTACTAATATTAGTGGAACATCATTTACTTTTGATAATTATGACTTTTAAGTACCCTACTTCAAGATTTTATGCTTAACAAAATGAAGCTTTTTTCTTAGTAAAATAAAATGCAAATTTCTAACTTTAGTTGCATAGAATCTTTATAAATAATTTAAAGGCATCTTATATTTCCATCTTTTATTAACTTTAATCTACTAATATTAGTGGAACATCAGTTACTTTTGATTATTAGTCTGAAGTAAGCCCTATCTATGTCTTGTTTCGCTGATGCGATAAAAACGTCTAGGCGGCCATGAAATGTAAAAAGAACGTAGTAATGGCCGCTAGACTTACAAAATGTTAACTACGTAAAAAATAGATTATTAGGTACTATCTAATTATTAAAAAACTGAATCGACAACAGAAAAAGTATACCTAGTGTATAGTATAAAAATGGCTTTAGACTTAACAAAATACGGATTGTGTAGTTTGTGCAAAGAATATTCAGACATTAAAAAATACCATCGTCAGCTTCCCTATTTATCAAAATGCATTGAAGATCTTAACTACGAAGAAACCAGGGATGAAAAACTGTTTACAAGAATCCAAGAATATCTAGTAAAATCTTCAAGTAAATTTAATAAAATATCTAAATTCAAATTAAATAAACTTGTGTCTAAATATTTTATATATTTTACTAAACATAGACATTTACAATATTCCGAGCAAATTTCAGTTTTAAGTCCTATTTATTCTCCATTAAAACGAGAAAACTTTTTGTTAGAATTTGAACATCACTTAAATTTAGTTACAAACATTTGTTATTAAATTTCTTATTTAGTATTAATGTAATAAATAATTTTTTAAACATTTGACAAATCAAATTTGCATAAATTTTTATTTTTATAAGCAAAAATATTCACATTAATATGGTTTTTAAGTAAAAAAATGGTAATAATTCTACATAAATAAGGCACTGTAATTCCCGCGTCATTATTTTGAATATTTTGACGTTTCAAATGTGACAGGGAAATTTCCAGTGTAATTTCGCCGGAAGTGCTAGTGGATGAATATTTCCGGAATTTTTTGTCGTTGCCATGGAGATGATTGTAAATAAAAGCTTCTGATTGGTTGGAAAGAGTAGGTTCAAAATTTTCACGGGAATTCTCTAGTGACATGAGCAAGCCTCTTAAATTTTGCTCAGAATTTTTAAAAGATATGACCTGGTCCAAATATAAGAAAAACCCATAAATACAAAGTAACTAAAATTAATGAAAAAATATAATACCATTAAAAGCTCTTTTGCAATTGCCATTTTTCACATTTGTACATACCCGTACATTCTTTTTCTACAAGGTTAAGTATCTAATTTTGGGTCACTGCCACTTTAATATCTTTACTTGCCTATATGTATATGAATTATTAATATTTTACTCTTTCGTCAATAATTTATGGTCGGATTTTCCTTGATCTATCTTTTCTCGTTAAAGAGTTTAAGTTGATAATGATTTTTGGTTGAAATACGTCGTTTTTAAGGCATTCTTTTAATTTAATTTTTGGGTACCCCAGGTCAAAAGTCTTCTCCAGTTTAATGCCTTCAAAACGCAGTCATGTTCGCTGCCGCGAAAAGTCTGCCAATCCTCATCCGTTACATATAAGCGGTCAAGTTCTATTACATCCATAGCTTTAGCAGCAAAAAAAACTTGGATTTCTTCTTCGAGCCAGAAAGAATTTCTTTCCTGGATCAGACCCTCTTTAGAATATAGTTCTCTTGTCTGAGCTAATCGTCTTATTATTGATCGCACACCTATAGAAAAGCTTCCTTTTCTTGCCCACCGACGAGCTGTAGGGCACCTGTCGCTCTTTTATAGGTATTTTGACGGCTTCTGCTCTCAAGGTTTGGCCAAAACATATTTCCTTTTTTTATGCATCCCTTTATCAGTCCAACTTTAGAGGCCCCGAACTTTCCACTTTGTTCGTTCCTTTAACCCTACGGTGTCTTGACTCCTCCAACTCTTCAACTAGTCCTGTGTGAATAAACTCACTCTTACCACATTTAAGACACCCATTGATGTCAATGTCAAATTTCGAATAAAATTATTAACAGAAAAGGATCCCATATGATACGAACTTTACTGCTCATCCTGTATACCATTTAAAAAGAGAGCAAAATTAATTAATTAAAAAAATTATATAATCACATCAACTTTCGGGTTTAAATTTTATAGACTTTCTATTTAAAGGTAGAACAACATATTACAATACTCCTAGCACACACTTTCTACGGCACCAAAATTATGACATAACACTGATGACATTATTTAACCAAAATAAATATATTTTTTGACAATTAAAAAAAAATTAATAGTTTTGTGGTTTTACCGTTCGTTGAGGAACAAATTATTATGTAATTTTATTTTATGAATTATTCATCACGCTGTCACCGAATAAAAAACACAGCTTCTTGCTATTTAAATTTAAACCGCTAAAAAGTTCGTTTTTGAATTTTTATTTAATTTATTTTTAAAATGGATAGAATCTAATATATATGATTATTACGGACTTTTAAAATATGTGCTTACTTTATAGAAATGTAAACTTTTTCATTTTTTTTCTCATTACTATAAAAGGCGATAGGAAACATCACAAGGTCCAGTGTTAAATCGACTTTCGAACTGTCCACTTCTTAAAATTGACAACTAAATAGTATAGTTACGATGCATTGTTGTTACCATAGAAACGTTTATTGACCTGATTTAGCTTAAAATTCCATAGCAACAATATTTTAAAATTAAAATAACTTATTTTCCTTTTGATTTTATTTGGTTTGACTTATAGGTTACTAACAATAAGGAGATACAGGAGAAAAAAAAGAACAAATTCGTAAAAGAAATTTTACGACTGATTATGGTTTTTGGGTAATTATATACGAAAAATTACAAAGTTCTATTATTTTAAGAATAGCTTTAACCAAGGTTATTTGGCACAATTAAGCCGCAACTACAAGTCTGACTGATAAGAATTTTGTCACCCCGAAAAAGGCTTCATTTTCAAATTTTAAATGAAAAACCCTGTATATTTTTACATTTTTGGATTTCTGAAAACATTCTGCAATCAACAGTACCCCTATGTCAAATTTTGACAACTTTGAAATTTTCTTTAACAAAATTTTTTGACGGATAGAATTCTATCGAAGACTTCGTTGGGCAAAATGGTTGAGCCATGTTTTTTTAAGTTATTTAATAAAAGTAATTTTAAATGAATCATTGATAAAGGCTGAAATCAACCGAAAATATATGTATATATATATATATATATATATATATATATATATATATATATATATATATATATATATATATATATATATATATATATATATATATATATATATATATAAATTTAATGGTAATTATGCAAAGTTCTTAGGGCCTAAAACTGCCGATGGTTTAAATTCCGAGTACTTCCGGAGACCGAATTTTGATTTCGTTTTATTTCGGACGTTATTTAAAGAGATATGGAAAAAAAAAGACACTTTCTTATAGCCACTTTTAACTCTACAAAACAGCGTTGAGAGATTTTCGTACGACGTTTCGTTTTCGTTAAACCATCATCAACTTTATTTTTTTAAATGCTGCACTTAATTGTTTATTGCATTTTTGAAGCAGTTATAATCCCAATTACAATGATGTATAACACTTAATATTCTTCTGTTAAATAAACATATTTTCCATAAGAGACAATGAGTAAGACAAGGAACGCGCATCATTTCTTATAGTTGTTAATAAATATTAAGTGTTATACATTTTTGTAAATGGGATAATAAGAAGGTTCAAAAAATTAAATAAAAAACTTAGGTCCGTATTTAAAAAAATAAGTTGAAGATGGTCTAACGAAACCGAAACGTCGTACGGAAAATCTCTCAACACTGTTTGTAGAGCTTAAAAGTGGTTATAAGAAAGTGTCTTTTGTTTTTCCACATGCTCTTTAAATAACGTCAGAAAAAAATTAAAACCAAATCAGCAAATTTCGGTTTTTCCGGAATCTCGAAGTACTCGGAATTTTACTACTTTCTAATCGGCATGTTTTAGGCACCTAATAATTTCATAATATAACCGACTTCGTATCTCTTACGGTTTCCGAGATCCCCATGCATGCACTCGAATCTGTGGCACCCTGTATATATAATAACAATTTCACTCAGCAATTAAAATGGGTAGTCTATTACGGGAAACCCTGTATATATACATATATATTTATAGAAAAAAATTATTCTATTACTTGAAGTAGATAAGCTATTTATTTATTTATTCAAAAAAAACTATTTCCCTTTGACGGATAATTTTGTAAATGTCCTGACTGATGTGCATGAAGTAATAAGTAGGTTAAGTTCAATGACATGAACTTTCTCGTAAAGTATATTTCATTACAGAAATTACTTTATCAAGGCTTTCGTTCTACCGGAATGATTATGTAGTGGTTCTTCTTCCTCGCGAAATTTCAACAGTTGACTTAAAACGTTTTGAAATTGTTTCCTAACTTGTCATTAGTAAGAAATAAAGCGAATCTTCGGAAGAAAAAATTGCAGTTGCATCCTAATTTGGTAAAAAAAAAACAATTTTATAAACTGGGTAGAGTTTAGAATATTAAACCTAGATTTTCGATTTTTGTTTGGAGATCTCTAGCATTATTTTTTAAATAAAATTCAATCATCAATCAATAATTTTTTAAATTTATGAACAATTGCTATATAATTTTGCTGCTGTATAATATTAATATATACAGTAAGGACATAAAGTTCGCCTCCCCTCTCTTACATCTTCCAAAATACTAAAGATATTTAAACCAATGGGATGTTAGCATGAGTAACAAAATGATGACAACCTACATAAAAATGACAGCTGTAAGTGTAACAGCAATAACGTGAAGTCATCGATGTAGTTTTTTTAATGCAAAAGAGGGTCGTGTCTTTTAAAGGTGCTAAATTAGCCCAAAACTCTTAGATCCTCGCGTGAAACCGCTATTATAATAACAACAATTTTCACTTTTTCCAGTGTCGCTTCAATATTCCAATTTTCAATTAATTTTTCGTGGCATTTTAGAAAAAATTAACAAAAAGCAAGTTTATTTTAAAAAGTGGTAAATTGTCCACCCTAGACTTCTTAACATATGAACATTCTTTTTGTAAATTGACGTACAGGAACATCTCCGGAGTTATTTCCGCACACGCATCGATGATGCGTTGACAAAGTTCATACAGGGAAGAGTTTTAAAAACCTTTGATTTTATATAACCCCATCAAAAAAATCTAAAAGTGTTAAGTCAGGCGACCTAGGTGGCCATTCTGTCGAACCACGAGAACCCATTCATCTATTTGGATAATTGGCATTAAGATATTCTCTTACACCCAGAAAATACAGCGGTAGTGACCCATCTTGCTGAAACATAATATCTTGTTGGAATTATTGTGAATTTTGTGCCACAATATTGTTTATTAAAGGAGCTATAGGGGTTTACAGAAGCTCCTATATACCTCTCACCGGTTGAATTTTCTTTTAAAAATTTGGGGCCATTTTAAACCAGAAAAACATAACTTTGACTTTACAAAAATTAAAGTTTTTCAGACTGACAGCTAATATCTTTTAAAAACATGTTAATAAAGCATACAGTCATAGTAACTAAATATTACAACTGAAAAAATTCCCCAAAAATAATAAAAATCAAGCTATAACATACTACACTGGACAAAATAAAAATTGAGAGCGATTTGATGCAAGGATCAAAAATTTGTGACTGTATTCAGCACGCACCTTGAATATCAAACATGCTGAGCACCAATGTTTTCTCTTCTTATTTAGAAAAGATCATGTACAGCTTTTTGTTCTTCTCTACAGCCACTTTCTGTTTAGTGTGATCTTTTTTCTGCTATTATTTTTTTCATAAATAATTAAGAAGTAACTAACTGTTGCCACACAAAAGTAACTAAAAGTTTCCATTTATTCACCTACAGCTGACATTATTTAAAATATTTTTATTTAAATTTACTATTACTATAAATATGAAACACAAATTATTGGACAATTATCAAAAATCATTCACTAATCTTCATCAAAATTTTAAACATAATTATAGCAATAAATTTCAATTAAATTAGTGAATACATTATGTAACACAGATAAAAAAAACAGTGTCCATTTATCATTTTAAACTTTCTGTTACCGCTTCCGTTTGAAGTTCGCCAATAACCAATCACATATTAGAATATTATCACGTGATTTAACTGGTGTTTGTAATATTGATTTTTACATTATACCACTTTTAATTTACTACTATTTTTATTTTTTTGTTTATAGTTTTGCGCATTAATATTTATTGATTTTATTATTGTTTACCAGTATTTGCTTTAACCATAAAATTATTAAAATGAATTCAGTGGTGGAAAACGTCAAAGGACCAATGCCTCATATCAAAGTAAAATGGAAACAGTAACGTTAAACAGCGCGCGGTAACGGCAACGTCAAAACAATAAATCCACGTTAAAGGATTAAAAAATAAAGAAGTCATGGGTCAAAGCTGTCTCAATTTGCTAGGAGCAAGATAATTTTTGACAGTTTTCTAACCAAACAACTTCATATGAGATGTATATAAGGAATTGCTTTATTATTCTAGTCAAGACTTCAACCAATTTCAGAAATTTATACCGTTTCCTATTAATAAATCTTTTAAACAACCGCTAAGACAAGAATACTAATTCGTTTTGAATTACGTCAAGGCGGGATCCGTGGAATATCCTTTACGTATTGCAGATCACGTAGGTAATATTTGTTTCAGTTTTTTATCATAAGATCAGACTTTTATTACATTAAGTTCTTATTTTTTATATCCCCTTTATACGTGATTAAAATAATAGAGGGTGATTTAGAAGGCATCCTTATAATTTAAGGAAGATATATGTATTATTATTAGAACCATGATAACTAGTGTCAGACCAGAGGTTCCGCTTTTGACTTAGACACATTTCGCTACAAGGGGACCTGCAGCCAAAAAAAAAAAAAGCAGAAGATTTGGCTGAAGCCAAAGTTATGTATCCAAGAGCCAAAAAATAATACTTAAATTGCATATAAACAGTGATATAATAAACATCTTTAATAAAACATCTTACTTACTGAACACAAGAAATTAAATAGTTTTTTCGTAATTGCTTTGGGACCAAGGAAGTTTGAAGGTGTATGGAAGCCCAATGCTTGGCCCATTCGATCAAAAAATATCCAACCCAGTATGAAAATAACTGTCAGAGTTGGCCCCGCCGATTCTGCGCAATAACAAAATTCCACGAAATAATTTAATGTGTTGCCTACTTACACACTGATAAATCAGTGTGAAGTTAGCCAACACATTATAATTTTATGAGAGCCGGAGTAAGGGTAACATACCCGTTTTTTTTACTTTAGGTAAGTATTTTTTATACTTAAATTAGGTGCTTCTTATAAGACGTAATGTTAGGTAACCGAATAAATAATAATATATCAATTATGAATAAAAGAAAATGAAAATTTCATAGGAAATATTAGTGAGAAAAGTAAGGCAATCTTAACTATCTTTTAGATGATTTCCACAATGTTTGTGTATTTCTGTGGATTATTAAAAAGAAATAAGGTTTACATTTAGGTACTTTTATTTCATTTAATAATTTATTTTAACTCTTTTAAAGGATCAAAATTATTGATTACTGGGCAGACAAGGCAAATTTTAATATATACAGGTCCCTCTAATTGAATGAAAGGAAGTACAATTTTGGTACGATTTTTTGGGGCGCTGATTACAAATCTAAAAAAAATTCGGCAATGTTTCGTTTTCGAGATATTCATCATCAAAATTGAAAATCAAACTAACCTTATTTACACTATTCCTCCTTCTTTTAGCACAAAGTTCTATATTTTTACACTAAATTGGCACACAATATTTCACAAACACCTTTTAAAAACTTTTTTTTATGTTTATTTTACACTTTTTTACCCTTTTTATTTTTAGGCAAATATGGCTGCTGCCTTTGAACTTAAAAGTTTGCAATTTAATGGAAAAAAGATGTAAAATAAAAAAAAATACAAAGTTTTAAAAGGTTTTTATAAAATATCGTGAGCCACTTTAGTGTAAAAATCAAAATTGCGTACAAAAAGAAGGGAGAATATAGTGAAAATGAGGTTAGTTTAATTTCAACTTTGATGATGAAGATCTCGAAACGAAACGTTGCCGAAAATTTTTTTCAGATTTGTAATCAGCGCCCTAAAACCCCTGTATACCAAATTTGATCAAAATCGGAGAGAGGCAACTTTCGAGACAATACCATTTGTTTAAAAATAAATTAGATTTTTAGTTTCTTAATCTTGCATTATCAACTTTTTAAGCTCGACGTACTGTACACACATAATATTTAACGGATACTGTTACAATGGATACTCAGGTACCAAAGGTTACTAAACATTTTTAACCACTGTTATTCTATCTCATGAATGTTTGTTATTAGTGAAAAGTATATGCCTAAAAAGCAGTTATAAAAATTTTCACTTTTTAATGTACAACCACAATCTTAGGATTAGATAGATTAAACTCATTTACACTATCTTGCCCTTCTTTTATCACAAAATTGGTGATAAGTACATAATACTATCATACAATGTTTGAAATTTATTTTAAAAAATCGTGTTTTTATTTATTTACAAAGATTTTTGTAAAAATACAAAACTTCCAAAAATATCGACCATTTAAATAGAAGGCAGTAAAGTGGCGCCATCTATTCTTTCCATATTATATCAGATGATATAAAATCTAATATTACACAATAATTTGAAATATTCTATAGTAGTATCCTTTAATAACCAACAATTTTGTGCAAAAAATAAAAAAAAACAGTGAATGTTGGAATTTGACATTTGATGATGTCAATTGTATAGATAGTAACAAAGAATTATGGAAATCCGGCCCTGACCTACTATTCATTGCGCAAATTCCGCGGGGCCAACCCCCTATTCCCGCTGCCCTGCACGCCTGGACAATTTTTTCTACAGTATTGGGCTTCCATATACCTTTAAACTTCCTTGTTTGGGACCAATACAAACTAAGTTGTGGTTTGTTAAAGGTTGGCTGTTATTCATCAAACACAAATCTTCAGAGTTTCGAAGGCAAATAACGCAAAATCTACGTATTTTTCGAGAAAAACTAATAATAACTTTTTTAAAGTATTTGCAAAGATTTATGATTAAAGAGGTTAGACCAAAATTTTTTGAGTGCAAAAATCTTCGAAAACAACCTTCTAATTACCACCCTAATTAAAATAATTCGTAGCCCTTTTCCATTTCACTTTATCTATGTATTATAAATACAATCTTAAGTTTTAATCAATTTAAATTGCTTAGTTTAAAAAAATGGAGCTGCAAGTAAAAATCAAATTTCAGAATTTTAATAAAAAATGAGAAGATACGTAAAAATTACTAAGGTATCAAATTGTAGCTTTTTGAATTACAAGAATTTTGCTTTTTTTAATTTACTGTATGACGGAAATTAAGTGAGATTTAAACTCACCCCTTTAAAAAAGTAAGGGTTTTGAATAGTTTTAATATAAAAGACCTTATAGCTCTTGAAAATGCCAACAAAATGATTTTTCAAGGAACTTTTTAAAATAAAACTGAAGGAGTTATGCATATAATTACAACTCTGTGACAATATGTTAATTCTTCTAGGGTAAACATTTTTTTTATTATTAAATCATTATAAGGATTGATCTTCAAGGGTTGAAATACTTATTTTTTAATTTATATAAGCCTAATTTTATGTGCCTTAAGCTTTATTGGAAAGTTTTGAAGGTTTTTGGAATGAGGGGTAGTTTTTAGGTTTAGGTAGGTTTACAATGATAATTATAAGGTAACAGTATGTAAACCTATTTTATTTTTTTAATCCAAAACCGTTTGTCTAACGAAAAAAAGTCAAGAGGTTCTTTTTGTTAGCAACTAATAAGCGATTACAAAACTGATTTTTATTTTGATAAAAAACAGTGGCGTGCCATTTTTTAATGTAATAAAATTATATTTTGGTCAATATCAACGGTTCAAAAAAAGGTAGATAATAAATTCTTTTCATTAAATTATAGAGAAATGTATTCTTTTTTAAAATATATAAAAATTAATATACCATTACATTTGTTTTTTTTTTTTGAAAAAAACTAAAAAAATTGCTACCATTTCAGTTAACGCCATCTTGCGGCGACAGCAAAGGTCAAAAATTCAAAACCAAATAAGCGTTTTGTAGTGCAAATTATGCTCTTTCATATGAGCCTAAATATGCTAAAATCGGTCAAAAGAAACGGGAGAAATCTTGGTTTGTTTAAAAAACAATTGAACTTCTCCCACCGGTTTATTTTGATAGATAGAACAAAAAGTTTTAGACAAAAAACGTAGGGAAATGGTCAGTAAATATGAAAATGATATAATCGATATACTTTCATTAGACAAATTTCTATAAAAATCCCATTTATCTATTTGGTGTTGGTTGTTACACCCTCTAGCGGACGTTTGACAAACTCGAAAATTTAAAAATTGTGCTTGGGGCGCCAAAATCACCTCCCCCCCAATGAGAAGCTGTTCGCTCCGGCCCTGGTCTTTGGACTAAGCTTTACAAAAATATTGTACTGCTCTCTTTTGCAATAAAAACACTAAATATAATAGATACTGATAAGAGGATAAATAAATGTAAAGCAATATAAATAGATTTCAAAATTAAAAATTCTTCTAAATTATGAGAAAGTACTCTGATAGCTTAACAATTAGATGCAAGTTTACTACATATTTTTTTTCTGTTCATTGAAATTCAGTTTAACATTATAAAAATGACGGCAAGAAAAATATCACGCAAGAATGTTTTTAAATTATAAAAACACATTTCCGAGCTACACCTATTTTTGTTTTATAATTTTTGTGGATTCTAGGTTATTTAACTTATCTTAAAAATATTAAATAACCATATAAAACAAACACGACGAGAATGATAATCCTACTTTCTCGCGAGGTTCATGAACAGTATGTTTATTGCCCGTACGCCTTGCCGATCAGATATTCTGGCATTTAAGAGTACCAAAACGGTTTTAGATTTTCATAGCTTATCTAATTAAAAGAAAATGTAAAAGAGTTAAATTGACTTAAAAAAGTAATTTAAAATTATAAAATATTAATTTTTGGACAGGGTATTTCTTTAATACTGCAAAAAAAATACAGAGGAATTTCTTGGATGAAAATACAAAAAAATCCTATAAATATATGTCCCAAACCTCTTAGCTTTTAAACTACAGGGTGGTAAAGTTTTAGGAAAAATAATATTTTATTTTATCAATGTTGATAAAAATAGACGGGTAAAATTTGGGACAGATGTTAATATTTTCCAAGGGTTTCTTAAAATAATATCAAAACCTGTTACTTATATCAAGCTATGAAATATATTAACATATTAAATCTTATTCGTTATTACATGTAAATAAATAAGATATATAATCTTATAAATACCAAATAATAATATTCTAAAATTAAATAAATAACTTAATCTATATTTAAACATTATAAACTTCATCAAGTCCTAGGTCTTCCTGGATTGTTCCTAGGACCGATGCTGCATTACCCCGTTGCACAGCTAAACCAATTCTTTGGATGATGAAACTTCGAGATTTTTGCATTGTATTTTTTTGCAAATTTCATTAATAAAACCCTTAGCCTCATCACCCAAAGGACCAAAAGTTTCATCAGCAAAAGGAATGAAGATAAAGCGTTCTTCAAGCTCTTTATATTTCAGATGTTTTTTATTCTCGGCAATACGAGCAGCCACACCTACAAAATTAGAAGTATTGTCCAGATAGGATTTTGCAAGTGTATGGCTGCAAGTAGCGTCCCAAAGTAATTGTTTTCCATATTTCCAGGGAATTAAGGTCATTCCATCTACCCGTTTTCCATCGCTTCTGCAAACTCCAAGAGGCTCTAATACAGAAGGATTTTCAGCTAAAATCAGAGCTCTTTTGATAATGTCATTTATCTGACTGTGTCTAGAAGAACGCCCTGCGCTTTTTTTGCAGCTTAACCCATGTAGGCCATAAATATCAGCATTTTCGCAGCAAACGCAGGTGTGCTCTCCACACACAGGCAGACCAAGTCTGAGAGCGATGGAAATATGGAATGTTTTGTTGTCTAACAAATTTCCCAAGGACGAAGATGGAAGTGCGTTAATCCAAGCATTACTTTCAGGGGTCTGAAGAGCAAGTAGACGTTTTGTAAAATTTTTAGGAAACGAGAAAAAACTTTCATATTTTTTAAATAAAACAAAGTAAAATTGTGAAGAATCTCACATGTTGCTCTGTTCTGTTATGTTATCACTTTGCATTTATTCATTTGTTGTTATTTTATTATTGTTTTTTATTTTTTTTTAAATTAATCTAAATAAAAAAGTTGTTTAGGGGATTCTGTTTTTAAGGTATTTCTTGCACCTTTTTTCAAATCTGGATATAAGTGATGTAATTCTACATATGTATTTCTCTTTCGATAAATTTCATGGACCCAAACTCTCCTTTTCTTTTCCTTTTGTCCTCCTCCATAGCAGCAATTACTCCAATCACAAAAATATCTTCGTCCGATGAGCTCTCCATGACAACTCGCAACCGACTGCCACAATTTGGAAGATCGTCGAGTCGCATCGCGTCGCGCCGCTTTGTGCTAGTACTCGAGCACCTTTATAATAAGTACGAGTAAAGCCTGGCCCGTCCACAAGTCCAATCGAGATTGGGATGAACATCTTTTATATTTGTCTCTTCCATGCCATCCGCGCCGAACTCGCCCATCTCTCTATAATAAAAATTCGGATCAATATATATTCTTTTATTTTAGTTTAATTTGTGGTGCTGTATTTTGAGTGAACCAATAATTTAGCGCTTTTCCAAAAAGGATCGAGTACGCTTTACCAAAAGTTAAAGGTTCTCATTGCTTGAAAATATTATTTTTGTTATTCAGTAATATTTTACACTATTTTACACTTTTTGGATTCACCTACACCTAAAATACACCTTTGATAAAAGCGATTACGTAAAAAAAGAATAATATAGTGTATAGTCTGTCTGAAAGTATACCGTGTTAGCTCTGCCTTCATTTATGGATTATACCTGCCGACAGCAATAAAACTGCGGATCGGTAGGTATTAAAGGACAGAACATTAGGGACGGACTTTAATAATATAAAGATTTATAACTTATTGTTTATTTAGGTAATATAATCTTATAATTACATTAAAGAAATTAAATATATGCAAAGTTTTAATAAATTTATAACTGCATTATCTATACATAATTACATTTTAATCTAAATATCTAAATCTAATTCTGTTTTACTATCAGAGTCATCATTGAGATTAATTACAATAGGATTTATGTTGTTTTGGATAAAAATGTAAGAGTCCTTAATTTTTATAATGTGCTGTAGTGAATTTTTCCAGCTCTCAACTAGTATGTTAGTAATTACATTTTTTATCAAATTTATAACACTGGGACTTAAAGTAGGTGTAACATTTTCTGCTCTGATCTTTGATTTTACTTGGTTTCACAAATGCTCTATGGGGTTAAACATACAGTAATACGGAGAAAGTCGTAAGACAGTATGCCCAGCCTGTTCAGCCAAAGTATCACATACATATTGTTTTTTATTTGCTTATGAATTTAGGACTTCTAAAAGTTGCGTTTTTTTTGTAACTGAATTCAAAATAAATATCATTTTCTAACAAATATTCCTGGATTTTAGTTTTTGAACTTGATAAAGCTGGTGCCTTGTGTAGCAGACGGCTGTGGTAGCTTGCGTTATCCATGACAATAACACTGTTGTTTGGAATATTTTTTAAAAGATAATTTTGAAACCAGTTTTCAAAAATTTCTGCACTTGTATCCTCATGATAATCCAAGCTAAAATCCTTAATATTCTTTGCAGACAACAGCAAGCATTTTGGGACAAATCCGTCTTCTGAACCAGCGTGTATTATGGTAATGCGTTTTCCTTTATTTGAAGGTGCTTTCGTCTGACAGTTTTGACTGGAATCAACCCATCCTTTGGATACTGTGTCGTGTATATCGAACCATGTTTCATTAAGGTAAATTATGGATCTGTTTTCTAATCTATATCTTTTAATTTCTTAAAGGTTATTAAATCTCTAAGTGCGTAATCTGTGTGATTCTATTACTACTTGTCTTTTGTCTATTTTGCGGTATTTAAATCCCATTTTACAAACAACTCTATGGAGGGTGGCACGGCTAATATTTATATTGGTTTCGTTTTCGTCTAGCTTCTTTTTCAGGTTATCCAAAGTAGGAATAACTCCGCTTTCATAAAGACAATATATTTTCCTTCTTATTAGGTCCTGATCACTACGGTGAGATTGAAAATCACTACGTTTTTTTCTTTTGTTCAATTCTTCGCTAATAATAATATCCCTTATCGATGATATTGGAGTTTTTGTAAGTAGACAGGTTTCTTTTAAAGCGTCTTGTTTAATTATACCTCTACTGATTAGAGTTTCATACACATTTTTTACAACCTGTTTTGCATCTAATGACAAATGATTTCAACGCGACATAGTTATATTCTCGTAAAACAACTTTTTCGAAACGCACAGTAAAAACGGTTATTCAACAATGCCACTAAAATATTAGCCAAAATTATGCCTAATGGTTAATACTCAAGAAATACATGGCCCACCCCCACCTTTATGAACAAATGGGTTTACCCAATAACAATAGGTAATAAAATCGTTAAAAGGGTTTTGAGAACTTACTCTATTTTTAAAACACGATATTGAATTATTAAACCTTTTTCTTTTAATACCCACCTATATTACGCGTTTAAAAAATTTTTTATAAGAAAGTAAAGAAGTTTGGGGACTTTAATTTTTTTTTATCTTGGAACAGTCCGCAAAGGCTGGGGCCCTAGTATGAACGCCCCGTGGGTGACTGAAGTGTGGTAAGAATAGTTTATTCACAAGAGACTTAAATTCTGCAGGAAACAGGTTCCAAAATCTTGACACTCTAGGGTGAAGGAACGAAGAAAGCGGAAGTTCGGGGCCTCTATAGCTAAACTGTTAAAAGATGCAAAAAGTTGCACTACGTGTTGTTCTGCTGGAAGCTGCCAGAAATGGAATTATCCCTTCCAACTCGTCTAAGCAGAAGCCGTGAAAATACCTATAGAAGAAAGACAGGAAGGTAGCTTTTCTGTAAGTGCAGGATCAGAAATGGGCTTTTACAAGCTATCTTGAAGATCTTTGTAAGATTACAAAATATCCAACTCCAAACCCAATACGGGAAAGCCATGAAAAATTAAGCTTTTAGGAATTTATGACGGTGTTTTGTATTTACCATAAATATATAAACTTGTCTATTAATCCTTAATTTATTTTATTTTAAACACTAATTATGTTACTTTTAAAACCCTAGTTATTTATTTACTTACCGGACCAGACAGCATCTTGATATTGCAGAAAAATAGCAAAATTTTCCACTTTGGCAATAAAATGAATTATTTTATGTAAATGTGAATACAGGTTTATTGCTAAAAAACAAAACTTTATTTGTTTCACAACTACAACACTACAATACATTTACAATTGCAACATTTAAAAAAAATAAACTAAAATTTTTACATTTTAAATATGGAAGAAAAAACACAGTACTTAGGGGTATTATTTAATAATATTTTGTGGTATACTTCATTTTATACTTTAAAACATACAAATCATTTAAGCATTAAAACCCTAGTTAATACAAACACAAAAATTTCATTTATAGTTTGTTGGCAGCCCTTCAGATAAACAAAAATTAGATCCCCTGTTCTTATTTGTACTCGAAAGTTTAACTTACTTACAAGTTTTTTAGTCCACTTCATACTACAAATCAGTTAATTTTAAACTTGTAAAGGCAAATCTAAAAATTTTAATTATATTTTAAAACATGTCTTTTTCAACATAATATACCAAGTAGTGGTAGATAAGTATCCAAAAAAATTAAATACAATTAAAAAAATGTAATAACCCCAAACTTAATAAATGTATAAAATAATGGGAAAAAAATATTAAATACACATTCTGAAGGTACATTAATGCATATACCTAAAGTTGATCAGTTCTAGGTATAAGCAAGTCAATATTGACTATTTACTTCTTAACAACAAATAACTATAATTAAAATCACAAAAAAATTTTAATTTACTAATAACTGTGTAACTACATTCAGAGTTGTGAAGTCATTGGTGCACTTAAAAACCGTGTTTGGTTATCCATTGTAATAATGCAAACTGAATGGAACTGCTACAATAAAAATATTTGTTGGTAATAGCAGCATTAGGATATATCATAACTTTCCTTCTTTTATTAATCGCCTTTTTCCTTTTTGATCAGGATCTCATAATCACCGCTTTTGCAATTTTTCTGGAAGACATATAAAAATCGTCTTTTTTAACATGCTCGGGAGCAAATAACAGAATCCTTATGGGAAACACAACTTTTGGTCTATTGCACACTAAGGACTAATTAAAACTACACGACTAAACACTACCAAAAACAATATAGTAAAAAAAAAAACCAATAAAATATCAACTCTGTACAAATATTTTCAACTGTAAAAATAACCCCATATAAAAACTTCGACTTGTGGCCGACCTGTCCACAGCTGAGAATACTATTTAAATTTTTGAGTTACCCACAGGGCCCCAACATAAGCGACCCTTTTCACCCTCACGCCCTTTGGGCTTTTGCTATCCCATTCTCGACGATGTCATAACCCCTTTAGATTAATAGACTCTGGTTTTAACAAGACGATAAAAATTTAGTTTTTTTTTTTAAATTTTCCCCAAAACCTTGATTTATATTGCATTAGTTATTAAAAAATATCGTAAGAGTGATTTTCAAGATGTTTCGACAATGTTAATTATGGACAATTTGATTAATAATATCTTTTTACAGACGATAAAAAAAATCGTATTTATTTTTGGTTAGATCAAAGCCGTTTTAGAAGTTAACTACCTTAACTGAAATACGTCACGTTCTAGGACTCTTAAAGCTGTAAAGTTATAAATAAAATGAATGAGCTTCGAGCGGCAGTTAGTACTGAAACAAGCGCGTGCTATTCATTGTGTTCAGAGCCTCTACAGCACTACGTAAATTATTTTTCAGTTACACCTAAAATTAACTCAAACAACTATCGGCTTTTTCCAAAAAAAAAAACCTTAAACTAAGTGATAAAAACACTTTTTTTTTCAAAAAATGAGACAGTATTAAAAAGTATAAACCAAAACCGAAAACTTTTTCAAAATGCCCGAAAAAGACAAAAATAACGCATCGTCAATCCCGATGACGTGCTGCAAAAGCAACGATTCCCTAGTGTCCGTTTCGAACGACGAGACTGTGATTTGCGAGACTAAAAACAGTTATGTTACCGTACCGTCTAACGACGAATGTGAACCTTTAAATAACAATGTGCTTCCAGACATGATGAAGGGCCAGCACGTGTTTCCGAAACGTCAGAGGGTCGATTTGGAGTTTAAGGATGTGACCTTTAACAGTACGAGTTGGTCGATGACAAAATTTAGAAGGGGTAAGTTTTTTTAAATATTTTTAAAATTATATTTAAGCACCTATTTTTTAATATACAACTTTTAAATAATAGAACGGTTACATTTTCACAGATGTAAGTCCAGAAATGTCGAAGTACTATACAAACTTTCCCCCCATTTTATTCACAATTATATATATTATATATATAAATATATATATATATATATATATATATATATATATATATATATATATATATATATATAAATATATATATAAATATATATATATATATATATATATATATATATATATATATATATATATATATATATATATATATATATATATATATAAATATATAAAATGTCCCACGCAGTTCTTGCCATATGGGAAATTTTTTTACTGACAGTCGAAAAAAAATCATTTTGATGTAGAAAAGTTCTGCTTTTTTAAAAAAACTAAAAATCCCTACGCAAAAAGTTTAAAAATACCAGCAGTATACAGAGAAACGACAAAAACGTAAATTTATCCAAGACAAAAATACCCTTATTTTGCAATATTAAAAGGGAAGGTTATTTAAAGGAATTATTTAGAATTTAATATCTAATTACAAAATTTACAGCCCCCTAGAAAAAAAGGGTATTTTTTTTTTACATTAAAAATTTTTTCAAAAATTAACAAAGGTAATTATCGGACTTGAAGGTAATATGCCAATAATAACTGACAAAACACTGAATTATTTCAAATCAAGTACAGTTATAAATTCAGTTTATCCATTTTGGTTTATTATGCTAAAACTAACCACGGAACAGAAGATTGAAATTGTTTTAATTGTGGTGACAACTAAAAAACCTTTAGAGAAGCCGCTGAGATTTTCAATGAAAGGCATCCTGAAATATCTGTATCTCATCAAACTGTTGGACACATAATGGAAAATTTAAAGGTGTGGAAGTGTAGAAAACAGATTCAATAAAAAAATCAATTTTAAGTCGAAGATGATGAAGATTTTGACTTGCAAATTACCCAAAGCGTTGTTGAAAATCCCAAGATTTCCTTGAGAAATATGGAAAAAGTACTTCCTGGAAATGAAAGACGCTCAGTCTGTAAATCTACTGCGGGAAGAGTTCTTAAACAACATTTTCATCCCTATAAACCCATCTTTGTCCACACATTGCATCCTGGAGACTTTGATTTTCGGTTTGATTTTTCAGCTTGGTATCAAGGTATGCATGAAGACGACCCGTATCTTTATAGAAAAAAAATTTTCGACGAAGCTTGTTTTACGTCAAATGGAGTTTTAGCTCCCAGAACTATCGATGGTGGAGTACAGCTAACCCGCGGTTTGTTATCCAGTGTCGGGATCAGTTTTCTTTTAAGACAAATGTGTGGTGCGGAATTTTAGATAATCAACTGATAGGCCCATTTTTCTTCCGGGGTAATATAACGTCGGTTTTTCCCCATTTTTTGGGAAATCAGTTGTCTGACTTTATTAATGGCCTTCCACGTGACATTAGAAATACTTTGTGGTATCAGCATGTTGGTGCGCCATGCCATAGTTCTCGAGCTGTTAACGATTTCTTCAGGAAATGTTCCAGGGGGTTGGATGGGAAGATTTTCGAAATTCAGTGGCAAGGTCACCGGCCTGAACCCACTGGATTATTCCTTTGGGGATATTTAAAGGAAAAAGTGTATTCTCACAACCATTTCAAAATATCGATAGCTTAGAAAGGATAATAACCCAGTGTGCTCGAGAAACCCCTAAAGTTGTTTTGAGAAAAGTTGTTTCAAAATTTCCAAGTTAACAGAAAAAAGCATGGAAAAAAAAAGTTTGGGTATATTAAAATTTGAATTATACTAATTTTCTTTTGTTATAAGTGATACATTAATTTGTTTTATATTAAAGCTTTTACTTTTTATTCCGTTCTGATTTACTGAAATACAAAAATATATATTTTTCGTAGGTGGTGTGATTTCGTAATTAGATATAAAAATTAATTCTAATATTCCTTAAAAAACTTTTTTTTTGAATATTGCAAAATAAGGGTACTTTTTGTCTTTGGGTAAATTTTACGTTTTTGTCGCTACTTTTTATACTGCTGGTATTTTTAAACTTTTTTCGTAGGGATTTTTTTGTTTTTAAATAAGCAGAACTTTTCTACATCAAAATGATTTTGTTTCGACTGTCAGAAAAATTTTCCCATATGGCAAGAACTGCGTGGGACACGCTGTATAAAATATATATATATATATATATATATATATATATATATATATATATATATATATATATATATATATATATATATATATATATATATTTTATATACAAAAATAAATAAAAATTTTAAAAAAATAAATTAATATAAATTAATATTTTTTTTTTAAAAATTTTTGTTTTTTTTAAAATTTTTACCCTTAAATAATTTTTAAACCTTAAAAAAAATAAATAAACAATTTTTAAAAAAATAAATTTGGGTAAAATTAATTTTTTTTTAAAAATTGTTTTTTTTAAATTTTTTTAAATAAATAATTAAAAAAAAAAATAATAGGATAAATAAAAATTATAATTATAAAATTAAATATAAAAATTTTTATAAATTAAAAAAATATATATTTTTATATATATTTTATATATATATATATATATATATATATATATATATATATATATATATATATTAAGTTTTAAAAAATTTTAAATTTTGTAAAAAATAACAAATTTTTGGAAAAAAATTTTTTATATTTTTAAAAAAAAATTTAAATAATTTAAAATAAAAAAATGAAAACTAGTTTTTCCAAAATTTTAATTGCTAATGCAAAATTTACTTTTAACAGTTTTGTAGATAAAACTTGATCAAATATAAAAATGTGAAAGAATGGCCAATTTCACTTTTCTACCACTTTATTTTTTTATAATAAAATGTGAAACAAGGCCAAGATTAATTTTTTATTCTAAAATTATATAAACTGTATATATTTAAAAAATAATATGATTGTTAAATTGCCTGGCCTCAAATATCTTAAAAATAATATGCAACTTAATGTGTATTTTTGATTTTTTTCATATATCCCCTTTAGTCCTCTTGTTACAACACCTATAGTCCCGGCAAAATATTTATTTTTAAAATTAAGCGCCTTTATTGTAAAAGAACCGTTTTACATTATACAAGAATTATTCCGAAAATGATTGCCATAATTGTGTCGAAAATTTACACAATTATTCTTTTGTGTATTACGCATTCAATAATTCGTACTCGAATTTTCGCAATAAAAATACTAGAATTATTTCATAAAGTACAAAAGAACTAACTGTTGCCACACCTAATAGTAACAACTTTCGTTTATCTATATCTAACTTAATTTAAAAAACACAAAAACCTTTTTTTACTTAATAACTTTCGGCCTTTCTAGGTTATGTTAAACTAATACAACCGCTGTTTATAAAATTATCATTTGTGCACATGAGCATCACATGAATTCTAGCAATAATTCTAATGAAATTTATTATCAGTCTCAAACATAAATAAACTGTAGTATTACCAAAAATCCCATGAAAATTTCCATCAAAATTTTTGGTGAAAATTGTGCGAAAAATTTTACTACAATTATTGTAGGTGTAAAACGTTTCAAAATATAACTTAAAATATTAACCTTTACCACTTAAACACTATGAAATCAGTAAATTCATCTTTTAGTTAAGAATCATAAAAATAATTAAACAAGTTGTTTACAAATGTCAAAGCAAATTGCAATGATAAATTTTAAAGTGTAAATAAATCAATGAATTACATGCAAATAAAATAACAGTGCTCTTGCATTTTAATTGCCAAATTTATAAGCTAAAAACTCTTTAAAATAATATTTAACCATTATTAAAAGTCTGAAGAACTTAAAATGGTTAGTTCTGGTTAGTGAAAAGCAAGAAAACTCGATATAAGCCTATAGCGCATGTGCGCAATTAAAATTGCAGTAATTAAGTAAAAAATTGCCTTGTATAAAACCATCTTTAAATATGTGTACAATAATTTACCAGTTTACAAAATCTTCGGGAGCTTTGTGTACAATTTACTACTGTCCCTATAAACATTGAATAATGGAAAATCAATGGCCCAATATACTTTTTCATTTAATTATTCAACTGCCCATTGACACAATATATGTTGGTGCCAACATCGGCCCTTATTGCGTTTGGCACACCGGCCCATCAACACTTATCAGTCAGTTTGCCAATACTTCTACATATTGGCCCTATGTTATGTTTATGAAGGCCCACTGTTGAAAAACCATTGGGTGTTAACAATATAGTAACTAATATCTACCGATGTTTCATTTAGGGCCACTGTTGGAAAATCATTGGGATATTAGCTAAATAGTAACTAATATTTACCGTGTTTCATTTAGGCTTACTGTTGGAAAATCAATGGAGAACCAAATAAAATAAAAATGTAAAAATTTTGATTTTTATTAAAAAAACCTATGGATACATAAAAAACTATAATATATTGCTTTGAGCACAACAAGACAAACGAGGCACTTAAAACAATGTGGTTTGCAGATGAATTTAAAATGCCAAAAGATAGTCTAACTATAAAAATACGAAACAAAGTCAGAATTAACATAGCATCCCATAATAATACGAAATATAATAATAAGTAACAAAGATTCTAAAAACTATAAAATATCACCATAGGCGTAATAAGATACTAAAAATAAAATAGTTTATCAGGTAAATTTAAAACACATTATAAAATTCAAAACCACATAAACAAAAAACATATTATAATTTCTTAAAAATAAAGTAATTTAGAGCGACTGCAACAACAAAATAAAAATTGTTTTGTTTATTTTATAAACTTTAACGCATGTAGAGTCCGATTTAAAAAGAAAAGGCCAGGGACATCATACCAAAAGAGTCCGCAATTAAGCCTTTTTCTTTCAACGCTCCACCCATACATTGTTAAATTTGAAACATAGGCGCGTTACATGAATTTGACCGTATATCCAACAAAAATTTCGAGCGACTAATTTTAAAGTGAGAGAGAACAAGGCATGCTGATGAAGCTGGTGGCCTTTTCAACTTTAAATCGGACTATACTTAACACAACTGACAATTAAGTATCAATAACTTCACTATCTCTACTTTCCTTTATTGCTGGGGGAGGAGAGCTGAAAAGAACATATACTTTTAGTAATTATATTTTGCATTTAAAAATTAGTTTTATTTAAATTAATTTAAGAATTCTTTGTATACTACATCATAGGCTCAACCACAAATATATGTATATTAATTTAACTCGGGTAAACTTTACAGATTTCTTAGATATTTTTATTACTTTTTTAATAATATATATTTTTACCCGCTTTCAATAATGCACGATTTTGTGACATCTACCTGTGCCATTAATGATTCTGATTTCAAAACAAATGTGGATATATAAGCTTTGTTTCTGCAGCGGTTTGAAACTATCACAAACTATCAGAGCCAATGAAAATTCAAAAAGTGACATGCATGTCATTTTTACAAATTTTCATTGGCTCTAATTAGTTTCCAATTGCTGCAGAAACAAAGTTACTATAGATGTGTGGCAAATAAGTTTATTATTCGGTTCTTTAAGATCCTTTAATGATTTTTGGGTGATTTGACCATCTCTAATTGTTGGTACAAATGTAGATGCTACAGTATCCTGCGTTAACTGCGGGCTACCCTGTATAAAAGTTTATAAGAATATTCTTTATAATTACTAGAAAACAAGCCTTTTTTTAAAGCAAATATTTATTTAAAAACTTTAACGCCTCATCAATTATTACTTCGTTTCACTATTAATTTATGCAATAAAAATGCAAAAAGTTGAATAACGTTGGGCAATACTTTCTTTAAACATCTAAATTAATTTTATTGCCAAGTCTTACGTAGTACTTCTTCTTCTGTTCCTCCGCCACTCCTGTCACCGGCTTGCCTCAACCATATTTTAATGGTGTTCTCCACTTCAACTTGGTGATGGCATCGCCTTTAGGGGTGCTTTTTGCTACAGCTAAAATTACGTTTGGATAAAGTTTTAAATCTTTTTATAACTAGGGCTTATATGCTTTATTTGAACAATTAAACTAACATTTAGACTTAAAGTCTATATATAGGGTCAAAAGAAACCGCGAAAGAAATACTCAAATGACAACAGACAGGCAACAGATTATTTCTATAAATTTACGGTGGAAACATACCTACTTACTTCTTCATCTTCGTTCCAGAGTACTTCTTTTCACTCATAATATACTTTTCATTTGCCAAAACACCAAAAAATCACAAAAACTGCCGAAAAACGGTACAAACTTTCCGCTCACGTCATTCCTAATCATCCACAAAATTAATCAAACTTCTAAAAAGTTAGGTTATAGTGGCACGCTTCACTTTTAGTTGTCGGTGGTTAGGCAAAGGGCCAAAAAGAGAACAAACACGATCTTACGTACGCTGAGTAACGAATAAATGCAGTGGGCCAATGCTTAATTAATAACGTTGGATTTGTAACTCAGTTAAATTAATAGGCCACTGTGGATATATCATTATGTCTTTTTTCTGTCGAACCATTAATTGAGGATTAATATCAGGCCAACGAATGGTGATAGACACAGTCAATTAAAAGACGCTGACATTAGTGGGCCATCACAGTACCTTTAGAAAATCGACCAACGCTGTTTATAGGGGTTATTTATTTAATATTTTTAACTTACAAAAACACCGCGTGTGTCATATAATTACGATTAAAATATTTGGTAATACGAGTCATTTATTTTTATTAGTTTAAGATTATTTATTTTCGCTAATGTGTTATTGGTGTAAACAGTAAAAAAATATTCCATAATATGACGTGATTAATGGGGAGGTCAGTAGGTCAGCACTATCATCGTTACGTTATGAAGTCTACACGATTTTGATACAGTATTATTTGCAGTTAAATGTAAATCGATCATTTAATAACACATCATTTTGCCTGTGATCTTCTAACTTTGATAAGGTTTTTTACAATTGACTAAAAACATAAATGTAATAAAAAGGTATTTTTTTAATAAAACCGACTTTTAAAAAAAACCTAATAATCCACTGACAGTAAATCAGCATTAAAATGGATGATTGGTAGAACTTTCTCAATTTTTAATGTAAATTTACATACCAAATCTCATGTATTTATGTGAAACGATAACGAATTGGTATTATAAGGGGAAAATACGCTAAATTATTTCGTGTATTATACACACTTTATGAGTCAGATCGGAATTTAAAGTAGGCCTAGATACTGACGACTAACACGAGTGATACCACACGTGTTATATTTTTTATTTATTTTTTTTATTGCGGTTTTACTATTTGCAAATATATAGACAATAAGTAGTTATGTATGTGCGAATTTCAAATATTAGCACCTTAATTAGTGGCTTAATGACACTTATTACCGGTTGTTTTTGTTTTTTACAATGGAAATTTAATAATTATCAATAAATTATTTTTTTAAGTATTATACCAGGTGTTTTAATAAGATCTGTCGTTAAGAAAAACGCTATTCTATGGCTTTAAATACATGTCAGAACCTGTTTTTTAAAGATCGATAAGTATTCCTGCTCCGATAACTGTTCTCGATTACACCAGAGCCTATGTAGCGACCGCTCATAAACCTTCTTTGCCTTTCTCTTGCTGTTTGTTCTTGCTTTTTCCAGCTGCCAACTGATTTTTCTTGTTTGTGGCGGCTGAAAGCAACGAATAGATAGCTCATGAAGTACGGATAAGTTACTCCGTTTGGTAAATCCTGTTCAAGCGTCGCGACGCTTCTAATTTTTGACAGACACGTGACAAGTACTTTACATAATACCGACGGTGTTACGTCGCTGTCAAAAACCAGAGGTCTCGGATCGCTCGGAAGGATTTACCAAACGTAGTAAGTGAATTCGCAGGGCCGTATTTAGTATTGGCCGCGCCCTTGGCGAGGTTTAACATTAGCGCCTTCCCCCACACACCGGAGGATTTGGGGAGTTTGGAATATCCTCCAACAAAAACCGGAGGTTAATTCCCGGAAATTTTACAAAATTAAGTGCAAAGTTGTAGGTTTAAAATTTTTTGAACCGAGAATTTCGTTTTTTTAAAATACAAATTTTTTGCTGGAATTTGTGTCAAATTCTATATTTTCTTTATATCAAAATATTAGCCTACTATTTAAAAGAGACATGATTTACCTAAAAAAAAAACTGTTTGTATCTGACTAAAAGAAGTGGAATGTAAAATTAA
>JAHBCN010007560.1:0-42887 GCA_019359885.1 Listronotus oregonensis | reverse complement strand
ACAGATTTTTTTCAGAAATAATCCGTAGAACCCAAAATTTTAAAAAAAAATATACAGGGTTTCCTTTAAAAAAAATTAAAGTTGATGTTTTCCGGGTTTTTAAAGGAAAGGGGTAAGAAATTATTATACTACCAAAAATTTTTAATCTTATGATATTATTTTCATCCAAAATTTTTAAAAAGCCTGGTTTTCATTTAAGAAAAAAGGGGGGGGGGTAGTTTTTTTCGTTGTACCGGTATATATATATATATATATATATATATATATATATATATATATATATATATATATATATATATAAAAATATATATATATATATATATATATATATATATATATAAACAGGGGTCCCACTAGGTATATAGCAAATGGACCGGACAATTTGGATACCCCTAACACTGCAGCCGAGGTTCGCGCGACCGGCGCCTTTGCTAATTTTCAGTAACTTTGTAACCAGGGACGGGTTGGATGTACTGCCGTAATTCATGTTTTTCCTAATTATTTAGGCATGTAGAAGTTTAAAATTGATATTGCTTATCAGAGTTTTTTTTGAATCCAAACAATAATAGAATTTTGTTTCGATTCAAAGGGAAAAAAGAAAACATGTTATTCTAAAAAACCCCAACTTAAAACTAAAAAATAATTTAATAAAAAAATTAAGTAAAAACAAAAAATCTAAATAAATTAATTAATGAGGTATTTAAACAATCCACCGCCTTCCCTAAACAATGTCCAAAAGCGATCATAGAAACTCCTTCGAACATTGTTTAACATCACAGGTGTAATTGTTTAAAAGACATTTCAATTTTTACACGCAATTTATTAAGGATTCATAGTGCGACCCCAATCCTGAAAACCATAAATTTTGGTTTTTGAAACCCCAAAGAAAATAATCGGGAGCCGGGGATCGGAGAGGAGGGGCCACGGTATTGAGCTCTAAAAACCAGCAATAAGAGGGTTTTGGGAAAAATTTATTTAAAAAACCAAAACCAAACTGTATTATTGGAACAGCCCCTTGTTGAAACCACATTTTCATTAAACGAGGACCCGCCAATCGTTTTTAATTTTGAAACATTTTCTGTTGCAAAAGATCCAAATATTTTAGTTAAGTTACCATCAATAAAATATGGCCCAATAACATGTTTCCCATAAATACCGCCCAGATATTTACCTTTTGAGGACGTTTATTTCTAAGTTCAAAATACCTATTAAATTTTCCAAGACCAATAACGGGTGGAGTGGAATTATGCCTACCATGGAGTGGAAATGTTGACTTAGAGTAAAGACAATGTTTCCAATAAACTCTTTATTTTCGCCTTATTCATCATGTTTCACAAAACCCATTCTCCTAATATTGTCCCCAGGATAAATTTCTTGGGTTTTTTGAACTTTTATGGATCATTTCTTATTTTTTTTTATTATTCTCCTCACCGTTCTTGTACTTAAATCAACCTTATCCCAAGCATCGTTGACAAAGTTGGATTTTCATTAATTAATGCCAACAAATTAATTTTTCGCTTCCCGTTCCTCATTAACTTTTGGACGTTTTGTATTTTATTTTCTGGGAGAAACCAAACCCCTATTTTTGAAAATTATTTATAATTCTTTGAAATAGTAGTAATTGCAGGGTGTGGCCTATTAGGATAATTTAGCAAATATATTTTTTACCCGCTGTAAAGAGTTATTAATACCACTGCACAGTTTTAACTTTTTCCTCAATTTGATAAATATCCATTTTAGGTTTAAAATGTTAAGGATTTTTTAAAAACACACGTGTTCTTACCTTTAATTGGCGAAATAATTTTTATACATTTTTAATTCCTAACAAACTGAAAATTTGTTATTTATTTTTCTGAAACAAAATGTATACACAAATAGGGACGATTGCAAATTCGTCCGGTCCATTGCTATATACCTGTAGGGTGCCCTGTCTGTATATATTTATATATATATATATATTATATATATATATATATATATATATATATATATATATATATATATATATATATATATATATATAATATATATATATATATATATTATATTATATATATATATATATATATATATATATATATATATATATATATATATATATATATACACGAGTATATATGCATCATGTTTCTCTAGGTATTACTAAACACCATTAAACTAAAAAGCAAATATATTCCTGGTAAAGTAAATAAAGTAAAGTTAATATTAATAAAAAACAACTTAGAAATACAAACAACTTACAAATTATTACTTTGTATAACTAATTAAATTTCATTAACTGAACAAAGCCATTTTCTTGATTACAGTAATAAACTTCATGTTAATTTTTTCATTTCAATAAAAGAAAGAAATCGTAACAAAAGATATGGCTGATAATTATACTTCTTTAAAAAGTTTGGCGTTTATAAGCCTAATGGTCTTGTTTTCGGCAGTTATTTAGTAAAAGGAAAGTTGCTCAGGTAAATATATTAGTATAATTAATATTTATTGGATTTTGTTTTTTTTTAGGTTTTAGTAAAAAGTAATAATTTAAGGGTAAACATAAATAATTTTAGATATATTTGTTTAATTAGGCTTGAGGAAAAAAAATAAAAGGGTTAAGTTAATAATAATAACATTACATACAAAAAAAAGAGTCCACGAATTTAAAATAATTATTATGCAAATTTAAGAAAAAACGAAAACAACGGCAATAATTGTTTATCAGTACCCTACGAACCTAGGTAATGAGAAAAATTTCAAAATGCTTTTAACGAACATGACATCGTTGTTAGTTACAAGGGACATATAGTTATCTTCTAAAATCTAATTTTAGCAAAATAAAATCAAAAATACGTAAAGATTGTAGACCTCACATAGTATATAAAATACCATGTAAAAACTGCAATAAAGTGTACGTGACACAAACAAGTTAATATTTAAAAAATAAAATAAATGGACATAAATATAATAAAAAAACAAAACATAGTAGAGATAATCAACACCCTTGATTTCCAAAATGTCACTTAAAAACCGCGTGATAGAAATCCAAAAAAAAATCCCATCAATACAAGGCACAAAGAATTTAACCAATATTTACTTTAATATAATCAAATAACAATTATTTGTGGTTTAAGCAAAAAAATAAAGACAACCCAAAAAAAATCATTGGACAAATTTTTCAAAATTTTAAAAGTTGCTGGGTGGCATATTGTTAGTCACATAAACACGCAACTTTGTCGCCATTTACTATCTTCGTATCTGCTGCAGTTTCAAAGATCCTATTGGTCGAGGTGAAATTTAAATTATCTATGTAACCAAATAGCGTAAGGCAAATAAAAGACACAGGCTTTTATTTTTAGTTAAAAGAAAAGCAATTACATAAAAATAAATATTTTTACATTATTTATTACCGATAATTTAATACTGTTAACCAATTTTCATAAATATAGTTTTTTTTACAAATTTTAGTTAATTTGGTCGCCTTTTAAACGTAATATTTTTAATATAAAAGAATAATAATAAACCACGTTTAATTTAGTTTAATAAACTGTTTAGCTGGAAAAATAATTAAGGTTAATTCATTAAAGTATAAATATTTATCAGAAACACAATAATTTAAATAACGACTTTGTATATAATATCACTTTTGCTAATAAAATGTATCAATGTAAAACAAATATTTGTCTTAAGAAAGCAAATAAGGAGCCTTAATGATTATATACTGGGTGAGCCTCAACATCTTTTTTATTTTTAGAGATAGAAACACAAAAATTGATTATCACAAACAAAAAATTTTCAGGGCAAAATGGCCCTAATTAACGTAGTCGTTATCAGTTAAAATATATTTTAAAATTATTTTAAGAAGCCCAACAAAAAAATTTTTTTAAACTAAACTTATTGATTAACTGAAGCAGATACGCAATATCTTGTAAACTTGAAGTCAAAAGGCTCCTTAGGTATATCTTGTTTTTAAGTTAGTTAGCAATTTCATTTTGATCATAAAATTTTTAAAAATTATTTCTTTTATTCTGGTATATGTTTAAAGTCGTCAAAGAGGCACAGCTATATACCTATTTGGAGCTAATGGACGTAGGATACCTTAAGCCCGTAAAAATTTTATTTGAGTAGACCTGTAAGAAATGAGGTTTATCCAGGGAAGTTTAAAGGTGTATGGAAACCCAATACTGTAGAACAAAATTGTCCAGGCGTGCAGGGCAGCGGGAATAGGGGGATGGCCCCGCGGAGTTTGCGCAATAAATAGTAGGTCAGAGCCGGACTTGCCATAATTGTTTGTTACTATCTATAAAGTTGACATCATCAAATGTCAAATTCAAGCATTCACTTTTTTTTTAATTTTTTTCACAAAATTGTCGGCTATTAAACGATACTACCATAGAATATTTAAAATTATTGTGTAATGTTGGATTTTATATGATCTGATATATTATGTAAAGAATAAATGGCGCCACTTTACAGCCTTCTATTTAAATGGTCAATATTTTTGGGAGTTTTGTATTTTTACCAAAAATCTTTGTAAATAAATAAAAACACGATTTTTTAAAATACATTTCAAATATTGTATGATAGTTTCATGTACTTATCACCAATTTTGTGATAAAAGAAGGGCAAGATAGTGTAAATGAGTTTAATCTAATCCTAAGATTCTGGTTGTACATTAAAAAGTGAAAATTTTTATTACTACTTTTTAGGCATATACTTTTCACTTATAACAAACATTCATGAGACAGAATAACAGTGATTAAAAATGTTTAGTAACCTTTGGTACCTAGGTATCCATTGTAACAGTAACCGTTAAATATTATGTGTCTACAGTATGTGGAGCTTAAAAAGTTGATAATGTAAGTTTGAGAAACCAAAAATCTGATTTCTTTTTAAACAAATACAGAAAAAGCAAAAAGGAACTTTAACATAAAATTGTACTTTCTTTTATTTAATTAGAGGGACCTGTATATATTAAAATTTGCCTAACTAAATTATTAAATGAAATAAAAGTACCTAAATGTAAGCCTTATTTCTTTTTAATAATCCACAGAAATACACAAACATTGTCTAAATCATTTAAAAGATAGTTAAGATTGCCTTTCTTTTCTCACTGCTATTTCCTATGAAATTTTCATTTTCATTCATAATTAATATATTATTATTTATTTGGTTACCTAACGTTACGTCTCATAAGAAGCACCTAATTTAAATATACGAAATACTTACCTAAAGTAAAAAATGCCGGATATGTTACCCTTAGATTTGCAAGACAAAATCATACACCCTCTAGTCATTTTGTTACGATATTATAAGTAACAAGCAATAAACACAAAATTATAGTCACAATTTAATAAACACTAATCACTAAAATAAGAAGGTTTTTATCAATCCAAACAACTTCTGCAACCACAAAATATAATTACACAAAGCAAAACAATCGAAACTAATACGGCTCTAATAAAAGTATAATGTGTTGCCTTACTACACACTGATTTATCAGTGTGTAAGTAGGCAACACATTAAATTATTTCGTGGAATTTCATTATTGCGCAAAATCGGCGGGGCTAACTTTGACAGTTATTTTCATACTGGGCTGGACATTTTTTGATCGAATGGGCCATAGCATTGGGCTTCCATACACCTTTAAACTTCCTTGGGTTTATCGCACTGAAACAGTAAAAGAAAAAGTTGCAAAGTCTTCTTTCCACTGCTGTTAACAGCAAACAATAATTTGTAGGCTCCAAAATTAGGTTAGTCAAAACCAAAGAAAAATACTTTAAACAATTGCTACAATAACTAAGGGCATGTTGGTATCAAATTAATTAACCGATTTAAAAAATAAGGTTATCAATTTAACACATTACAGATAATATAGTATTAAGGTTTCCAAACCAATTTACAACATTTTATAGGTTTACGTATGTATAATTGTATGTTTGTCTCAGTATTACTTCGAAACTATTAATCGGATTGTGTCCGATTTTTGTTGGCTTATATTTACTTCAACTTAAAAAACAGCAAAGATTTCATCAAAATCGATTCATTAGTTTTTAAGATATCTAGACGCAGAGTAGTGCGCTAGGTCAGCGCCACCTTACCGCACAAATTTGTGTATATTACACGAAATGTTTCGGCCAATTTTTGCCCTTTAATATCTTTGGTCTCCTTTTACATAAGGGTATGGAATTTGGTATGTAAATTCACAATAAGTATTTTAATTACCTGCTAAAAAATCTAAAAAGTTGTGTCACGCGATCTCTGAAATATTTGATTTGAAAATCACCGATTTTCTACTGACTCATCCAAATTAGGTGTACTTCCCAAGGAAGTAGACAGTTAAAATTAAGTTTATAAGCGAGTTTTAGAACACAAGTAAAGTAAAAATTTTGAAAATTGAACATTTTTACTCAAAAAGTATTGAAACAGGGCCGTAATATCGTATTTTTAAGAGGGTATTTTAGAATTTTGCAATCCCATTGAATCTCAACTTTTTAAAGTCATAACACTTAACAAAGAAAACCAGGCGCGATTTAAAGAACTTTAATTTTCGTACTTCCCATTAAGTCTAATATTTAGGTTCGACCTACAGAGCAAGGTCGACTGAAGAAAACATCAGAAATGAGATCCCCTCAACTTAATTATTTCTATTTATTAAACTTAAAAAAAAAAGGAGATCCTATTAAAACAACAAAATACGGGCCAAGTTCCTATCCAAAAATATTAACTTTTTTAATTATTGAGATTTAGAATTAGACCAAGTTCTGTCAACAATTTCGTTCCATTTTTTTTGACTAGGCAAGTTTTTTACTGACTGCCTGTATTAACAAAAAACTAGTTGTATTAATGAAAAAGGACAGTAATGCAAACAAATCGGTAAAAATCTGGTCAATTTTAAAAGACTTGAACCAAATTGAGGCGTGTGTGATTGAAGACGAAACACGGGAAGCGTGCTGTGATGTGTTGCAATGGGAGAAAGGCAATATCCCGCGAGAACGGGAAGAAAACGAAACTACCAAAATCATGTGGTCCACGTGGGCAAAAAGCTAATAAAATAATACTTGTAAGTAAAACGGCCTAGCTTATTGATACGAGCTACGGGAGTGGTGTCAAAGGGACAATATCTTAAAACCTTGGTCAAATTCTAGTGCATGTAAGAAATTAACAACATGGTATTCAAATATTTACAAGAAAACTATTACTTTTTATTACAAAATAAATATTCTAGAACTTACTTAAAACTTAAAATTGTGGAAATAAAAAGGTAATAAAAAAATAATAAATCGACTTTAAAAGAAAATAAACTTTAAATTATAAAATAATATTTTTAAACATACCCTAAATTGTTCAACAAAAACAAAATCAAAAGAAGGTAAGTAAAAAAATAGGGATCTACGATTTTTTTTTGAGGTCGGTGCAATCAATTAGGAAAAATACCCACCAAATAAAGATATAAAAAATTAAAAGTTGTTAATTTAAATGTCTTCTTCACTCCGTTTTGTATCAGATATTTGGTTTCTATTTTAAATAAGTTTTATATTTGATGGCTTTACTGGCACCGACTTAAAAAAAATAGGCTTCTAATTTGTTTCGTAACTACTTTTGACTTTGTTCTTGTTGGATAATTTAATGTATGTATAAAAAATAATATTACCTAATTTTAAATAATTTTTTTAGTCAATTTAATTTTATTTAAATGGTACAACGTTAAAACCTTATTTTTGTACTTATAATAAAATGTTATGCTAATGCTTTAATTTGCAAAAAACTTGCTCTTCGGCATTTGTTAAATTAAAATGATCAAATTTTTAGGAACAAGAAAAAAATTTATTTAATTACTATTTTCATAAATCTTTTTGGGTATTATCGTTATACTAGAATTTGAAATGCACTTTGATTATTTCTTTATTTTTAAAAATAAAAGAAATTATTTAGTTTAATAAATTTGCATATTCTGAATAATTAATTTAAATCCATTAACCTGGGTGGCCATGACTGTAGGGTAGTTTTTCTTTCCATGGAACTTTTACCTTTTTTGTGATTTTTTAAACATTGCAATAACATATTTCTGGTTTGCACTTATTTTATTGAAAACAGTTAGTCTAAGCAAAAAAACTTCAAGAGATTGAAAAAAAATGTGATTTATTTTTTTTTTAAACTAATCTTAGGCGTTACCCCTGTGCACGCCGCTGGAAAAATAAAACAAATAATCTATGAATATAATAAATATTAACAAAAAGGTTATAACAAACTTTTGTGCCGTTTAAAAGTGATTAGTGCAAAATTTTCCTTTAAACGTACAGACTTTTTTGGACACTCATAACTCACTTACATTTTTAAGCCAAAAAAAGATTTATATTTCGGAATAATTCATTGGGACCCTTTCGATAGATAATTGTATTTACATTAATTTGCTTAAACTTAGTATATTTACCCATGTTTACTTGTTTAATTGCCCTTAAAGTAAGTGTTAATTTACTGCAACTAACGTTTGTTCAAATATACTAGCCTTGTTATTTTGCTAACACAAGCAATGATACATAAATATGTACGTTTAAAATATACACATTTAATTAAGTATAAAGAAACAAACGAAGGTAAACTGATGGTTTTTTTTTTTAAAAAAATTTTTTAAATTTTGATAAAATAAATATAATATATATATATATTATATATAATATATATATATATATATATATATATATATATATATATATATATATATATATATATATATATATATATATATATATATATATATATAATATATATAATAAATTTATTATTTATATAATATATCCAATATTGGGGATTTCAGATATAATTTTTAAAATTGGATTTTCGAAAACTTAGTTTATACTTGTGATCGATAATTCCTTTATATATATATATATATATATATATATATATATATATATATATATATATATATATATATATATATATATATATATATATATATATATATATATATATATATATATATATATATATATATATATCAGTGAAAAAATTATCCAGAAGGCACTCAGGCGACAAGAATATTCATCCAAAAGGGAAAAGCAGGATGAAGAGGACAGACCAAAGGCCGTACTCCCCTACATAAAAGGAGTCACGGACAAAATCCGACGGTCCTAAGAAAAAACAAAATCACACCTATTTTCAAGCCACAAATCACAGCAGCCAACATCTTAGGGAACCCAAAAGATAAAATTAAGTTGGAAAACCATGGAGTCTACAGTATCCCGTGTAAAAAATGGCGCATATCCGTCAGGACCCAAGAACATAAAAATAGTATAAAAACAAAACAAATAACATCTGCCCTTTTTCCAACATGACCACAACGCAGGACACACCATCGACTTCGACAACTCAAGACAAATATCAGCAATAAAACATCACAGGACCAGACTAATAAGAGAAGCCCTCGAAATAGAGAAAGCTGGTACTCTGAACAAACGGAAGGACGCCAACATTGTAAGAAAAAGGTCATATTGTAGACCCGAAAAACCTAGCCTTTCTACCTCTAAACCAAATTGGACTCTAAATAAGAGAATGTTGTCTATATGGTGGGACATTCGAGGACAAATACATTATAAGCTTTTAAATCTCACGGGAAGCACAATTTGGAGAAGTATTGTCAGCAACTGGATAATTTAAAGAGAGCGGTCCAAAAAAAAGGTCCGGCAGTGTTCAATAGGAAGGACATAATACTGTATTATGATAGTGCCAGGCCACATGCTGCTTTGGGGACTAGTCAAAAAATTGCAGAAATAGACTGAAAAATTCTGACGCATCCACCATATTACCCGCACATAGCACTCTCTGACTATTTCTTGTTTTTGTCCTCAGAAATGATGAAAATATCAAACAAGCACTGGTTCAATTTTTCGCATCAAAAGATAAGACTTTCTCAAAAATGAGATATATTAATTGTTCTCACTCTGGCAAAAAGTCATTAATAATAGTAGCAAATACGTTATTTATTAAAGTTAAATGAGTAAGAAAAATTTGTATTTTGTTTTATTCCAAAAATGGACAGAACTTTCTGGTAGACCAGCACTCCTAATAGGCACCAAAAATTTAATAACTAAAAATATGAAAAAAAATATGTTTGTTTCTTTAATAGATAAAAAAAATATTAAATAAATTATAAATATAAGTTTTAGTAAAAATAAATAATTACTTCTGTCATAAAAATAATAATCCGAAGTTTTTAACTTATTTAAGCCACGTGTCCTTTTAATGATGCCACAAAAAGTATGTGTACTTCTTCAAATCATAAAATATTTTATAATTTTCGACAACATTTGGTTTCATAAATGCTTACGTTCACCTTTTACATTAATATATTTGACCAAAGTCAAGACCAAACGTCATTTTCCCTGTAAGTATACATGTTGTGGCAGAATGTCAAGTCAAGTGTATTTATAGTAAACGCAGTCGGCCGCACTGGAGCAAGAGGCGCTTTTAAGGGCTCTCAAACAAGCAAACATGCCAGAATGCACTAATGCTCTCGGGTTTCGAACGAATTTAGTGATTGGAAATACACAACTGCTGAAGTATGGTAGTTGTATTGAAGGTAAACTTAGTTGCAATTTAATATATAAATTAATTCTACCAGTACCAGGCGCTTATATAAAAATAAATGATAATATACATGGTGGTAAAAATATTTAGAAATATAATAAAAGATGGTATTTTATACAGTGGCCGCCAAAAAGTTGGACACATATGGATTTGTTTTTAAACAACACTAAAGTCCCGCTAATCCGAACTAATTGGAACAGAACCCTGTTTGGATTAGCAAAAATTCGGATTAGGCGGAATTTTGTCATATAATGCCGTATTATTGTCTTTTTAAGGCATATTTACAAGGAAGTTTAAAGGTGTATGGAAGCCCAGTGCTATGACCCATTCGATCAAAAAATGTCCGGCCCAGTATGAAAATAACTGTCAGAGTTGGCCCCGCCGATTCTGCGCAATAACAAAATTCCACGAAATAATTTAATGTGTTCCCTACCTACACACTGATAAATCAGTGTGTAGTTAGGCAACATATTATACTTTTATGAGAGCCGTAGTACCGTTTTTGATGAAAAAACCGTCAACCGTCGTCGTCTCATCCTTCGTCATTTTCGTTGTGGTTTGTGCCCTTTGCGCCGTATTAGTTTCGATTGTTTTGCTTTGTGTGAGTACCAATATTTTGTGGTTGCAGAAGTTTTTTGAATTGATAAAAACCTTCTTATTTTAGTGATTAGTGTTTATTAAATTGTGACTATAAATTTGTGTTTATGGTTTGTTACTTATAATATCGTAACAAAATGATTAGGGGTTGTATGGTTTTGTCTTGCAAATGCGAGGGTAACATACCCGGTATTTTTTACTTTAGGTAAGTATTTCTTATATTTAAATAAGGTGCTTCTTATGAGACGTAACGTTAGGTAACCGAATAAATAATAATATACTAATTATGAATAATAAAATAATGAAAATTTCATAGGAAATAGTAGTGAGAAAAGTAAAGCAATCATAACTATCTTTTAGATGATTTCCACAATGTTTGTGTATTTCTGTGGATTATTAAAAAGAAATAAGGTTTACATTTAGGTACTTTTATTTCATTTAATAATTTAGTACATTCTTTTAAAGGATCAAAATTATTAATTACTATGCAGACCAGGCAAATTTTAATATATACAGATCCCTCTAATTGAATGAAAGAAAGTTCAATTTTATGTTAAAGTTCCTTTTTGCTTTTCCTGTATTTGTTTAAAAATAAATTAAATTTTTGGTTTCTTAAACTTACATTATCAATTTTTTAAGCTCGACATACTGTAGACACATTATATTTAACGGATACTGTTACAATGGATACCTAGGTACCAAAGGCTACTAAACATTTGTAACCACTGTTATTCTGTCTCATGAATGTTTGTTATTAGTGAAAAGTATATGCCTAAAAAGCAGTTATAAAAATTTTCACTTTTTAATGTACAACCAGAATCTTAGAATTAGATTAAACTCATTTACACTATCTTGCCCTTCTTTTATCACAAATTTGGTGATAAGTACATGAAACTATCATACAATGTCTGAAATTTATTTAAAAAAATCGTGTTTTTATTTATTTACAAAGATTTTTGGTAAAAATACAAAACTCACAAAAATATCGGCCATTTTAATAGAAGACTGTAAAGATATAAAATCCAATATTACACAATAATTTTAAATATTCTATGGTAGTATCCTTTAATAACCGACAATTTTGTGCAAAAATTAAAAAAACAGTGAATGCTTGAATTTATTATTTGATGATGTCAACTTTATAGATAGTAACAAAGAATTATGGAAGTCCGGCTCTGACCTACTATTTATTGCGCAAACTCCGCGGAACCAATCCCCCTATTCCCGCTGCCCTGCACGCCTGGACAATTTTGTTCTACAGTATTGGGCTTCCATACACTTTTAAACTTCCTTGCATATTTAGCGTCTGATGTGTAAAATATTAAAGGTCAGACGCTTTAAATTGTGCTAGTCAATAATTTGTAAGTGTCTAACAAATACATAAATTATGTATAGATTTTGTAAAACTTGTTTTTTTTTTAATTTGCCTAGTTCTTGGATTTTAAAAGTTTTTTTTTGTACTGACCCTGTTTGAATTGGGCGGATTTTTGAGTAGGCGGGGTTCGAATTAGCGGGACTCTAGTGTATTAAAACACTGGTTTGGCAATCGCCTATGCTTATCCGGTAACCTAAAAATAGATATTGGCATTCGTCTCGATGGAGCCGGTTGAGAAAATAATTATAAAAATTTAACAAAAATATCAAAAAGTAAAGTTAGTTGGCATGGTATCTAAAATTGATTTTAAAGAAGCTGTTTAGAATTTAATTCTAAGTCGATGTGCAAATTTTAAAATAAATATTTTTAAAAAATTAAAAAGAACATTTTTTTAGTAATTTTTCTCCACTAAAATGCAAATCTTAATTTTTTGCTGTATAATAAGTTAACTAATTATAAAATAACCAACCAATTTGAACATGTAAAATTTTCGTATGTTCTTCCACACTTAAAACAAGAAAATTAAAAAATTTAGATGCCGCAGGTACTTTAAGTGTTTAAACCAGTTTTTCTAAAAGCTATATTAAGAATTTACAATGAAAATAGAGTAAGCCATGACTAGAGAGATCATTTTTATAAAATATTATTAAACATTAAATTATTCCAAAAGTACTATCCTTAATTTTTGCTTAAACTTCAAACACACACTTAATATAATTCAGGCTCATATTCATACATTAATGATGACAGATTTTATATCAATTGTATCTATAAAACAAATGGGCTACATGCAAAAAATTAATGTGAAGTAGAATATTTAAGTCCCATTTTTTTATTTTCCTGTTTTAAATGTAAAAGAATTTACAAAAATTATAAATTATTAAATCGGTGGGCCACTTTATAGTTAACAAACCCATTATAAAGCAATCAGTTAAGATTTGTAATATAACTAATTAAAATATTTGAAAATTTCTCTTTTAATTTTTTAAAGTTTTTATTTCAAAGATTCCACATCGTTAAAATTAAATTACAAAGATTTTTTAAATACGTTTGTTTTAATCGTCAAACCTCAAGCCAAAAGTCAGATTTTTAATTTATTGGAACAGCGAAGACGATTGCCGCGAAAAAATTTAAATAGTTTTAGGAATTTAAAAAATATCAATTGGTGTCATGTATATACTAAGTAATATATAAATCCGATACTCTGTTTATGTTAATATTTCGATGTTACCTAATTCGTATAATTTTTTATACTAGCAAAAACCAAATATAATTACGCCTTTGGCTTTTTCAGTTTAACACTTAGTTTTTTTTTAAGTTTTTAACGATTTACGCTTATTTAGTAAATGTACTTTGATCCACTGTAGATATACAAAGGACCACGCACTAATTACCTTAAAAACCTTTGGTGAAATTTTTGAGAATGTAGTATGTAAGAGTCCTATCCCTACTTATAATATTTTCACAAAAATTCGGGAAAGTCATCGTTTATATTTTTGAGGAAGAGCTGCCTAAAGATAGGCCACTAAAAAAATATATTTTAAATAAATTTTAAACATACTGAAATAAATATACTAATCCGGCCCGCGACATATTTACGGGAATGCCCAAATTAGGTACCAGAAAAATTGTGTTAATACACACATATTTAGGATGATTAAAACAAAAAACAATTAATACACGAAGTTACATTATATGATTAGTTTCGTGGTTTTGATTTTTTATTACAATCCCACAAGGTGTACCAAAAAATTTAAATAAATATTAGTTACAACGACCTATTTAATCTAACGTACTGTAACCTCCAAAAAATTAATAAAATATTAAAGTACTTTTTAACATATTTAATGTATTAGAGCGTGATTTAAAGTGAGGTTAGTGACCCATACAAGGCATTTAGAATTAATTCTAAATGCGGATTAATTATAACTCGTCTGTCAAACCAAAACAAAAATATATATATATATATATATATATATATATATATATATATATATATATATATATATATATATATATATATATATATATATATATATATATATATATATATATATATATATATATATATATATATATATATATATATATATATATATATATATATATATATATATATATATATATATATATATATATATGTCTACGGAAAAAGTGTTGAAGAGAAAAACTTTTTTATTTTTGATTTTATCGAAAAAAAGCTACCTGATAAAAAATTTCCTTGCTACTTCAAGAGTAAGATTGATAAAACATTTAACATATTTTATACGGGGTGTTCGTAAAATTGAAAAAACTTAAAATGGTAAAAGAGTAAAGTGCATTTATTTGATAAGATATGGAAATAAGTTACTGTTCAAAGGGGTAGTCTCAATACCAGTTTTTGAAAATCGTCTACTTTTATTTATTTGTAATTAAATTTATTTTAATATTAATTTAAAATTTTTAATAATATCAATTTTGTCAAATTTTTGCTGTTATGAGCATTTAAAGCTGACGTTACTGCGTCTAATGAATTATAAAAGTAAAGTGTCAATAAAGCTTGTCACTATCAACGCCTACTAGTACAATAATGAGTTGTTAATTTGGAGTTAGTTAATTAATAAAATAATTTTTATCACAAGTTAATAAAAGTAAGCCAATTTTTTTCGAAAATTGATATATGAAACCATTCTCTTTATTTTGTTCAAACTCCCATAACTTATTTCCATATCTTCTCAAATAAATTCACTTTACTCGAACCATTTAAAGTTTTTTCAATTTTCATACCGCGTATAAAATTTGTTAAATGTTTTTATCCCAATCTTATTTTTAAAAGTAGCAATTGTTTTTTAAGAGTAGCTTTTTTGATAAAATTAAAAATAAAAAAATTTCTTTTCCCCACCTTCAGTGGATTTGTTTTTGTAGCAGGGAAAAAGGTGAGTGTTAAAACTTTTTATTTTTAATTTTATCGAAAAATGTTACTTAGATAAAAATTAGCTACTTCTTTGAGTAAGATTGGGATAAAAACATTTAACTATTTTATACGGTGTTTAGAAAATGAAAAACCTAAAATAAAAGAAGTAAAGTATTTATTTGCAAAGATATGGAAATAACTTACTTAGCAAAGGCTGTTCAAACGTAAAAGGAATCTTAATACCAATTTTAAAAATCGCCACTTTATTTATTTGTAATTAAAATTTCATTATCAATTAACTAATTTAAAATTTTTGTACTAGTAGGCGTTGATAGTGAAAGCTTTATTGACATTGGCTTTTATTATTCATTAGCCTTAGTATCGTCAGCTTTAAATGCTTACTTAACAGCAAAAAATTTGATTATAAATTGATATTAAAATAAATTTAATCACAAATAAATAAAGTGGGCGGATTTTTTCAAAAATTGGTATAAGAGTATTTTAATTTTGAACAACTTTTCCGAGTAACTTATTTATCCAAAATAAATGCACTTTACTATTGTACCATTTTCAGTTTTTTCAATTTTCTGAGCACCCCATAAAATATGATAAATGTTTCTATCTCAATCTTACTCTTAGAAGTAACAAAATTTTTATCAAGAGTAGCTTTTTTCAATAAAATCAAAAATAAAAAAGTTTTTCTTTTCAACACCTTTTCCGTGGACATACTGTATATATATATATATATATATATATATATATATATATATATATATATATATATATATATATATATATATATATATATATATATATATATATTCAACAAGTAAGTAAAAAAAGTGTACCATGTTATGATACCTACAACACAAGTTTTATGTGGTTTGTATAAAACGAACCTATAACCTTTAGCACCCATTATTTGAAAGTATGTAAATATTTAGGGTTAACAAAATTAAAAACTAAAACTAAATACCTTGGTTTTGTTGCTTTTAGTTTGGAATTACGCAACAGCAAATAATTATTTAAATTATACTATTAAAATATAACCACTGATTGATTAGCAGGTTAAAATTATTTTTATACTCTTTTTGAAAAGCAATGGTCTGGAACTAGGTTAAACAAAATTGCTTTCTGATATAACCAATTGCTTACTTACAAAAATATTTTTCCAAATAAGTGGATAATAATTTGGTTTTCTTGTCGATAATGCGAATCCAAAATTTTATTCACCAAGACTATTGATGGAAATCGACCATTCTCGTGTTTCTGGTATAACTCAAGAACCACGCGAGGCTTGGTGTACATGTACAGGGTTTTTACGTATATTTTGGGTGCACCACCAAAGCTTTTATTTTAAGAGTTGGAAGAAACTTTAAATTATAAAAATTGAAGTATTTTTACTGAACCGTCAGAATTTGTCATCAGATAAAACAAAACTGCATCGAAAATGTGTTTAAAAATATCAAGTTTGGTTTTTTTAAATGGAACGCCGTGTATATATTTTTGACTTTCTTAATTTATTTTCATTTAAAAAATATATATTATGTTGTATGTTTCTTTTTACCGGTTAATCAGTATTTCACTTTAAAATATGGTATATTTTAAAATAAAATCTAGATTGCCGAGAAAAAAATAGCTTATTGGTTAATCGATTACTAATTTACATATTCGTTATAATTTAATGTTAAAAAAAATATAGATGGCGGTAAAAATTGTGGTAAATTTTGTTTTCTTGGCAATCTAGATGTTTTTTTTTTAATCTGGGCTATTTGGCCTTACATACTATGTGTTTTGACCATGGATCTAAATAGTTTACTCTAATATGTAAAAGATGTTTTAAATATGCTATATTTTAAAGTGAAGTACTGGTTAAAAGGAAAAAAGAATTATACATTTATTTATTTTTAAAATCAAAGTAAAGTAAGGAAGCCAAAAAAATAATAATATACAGGGTGTTCCATTTAAAAAACTAAATCTGGTATTTTTAAACACATTTCCGATGCTCTTTTGTTATATCTGATGATAAATTCTGACGGTTCAGTAAAAATACTTCAAGGCTTGTGATTTAAAGTTTCTTGTTACTCTTGGTGGTGCTCCAAAATATATGAAAAAACCCCGTACCTACAGTTCCCCCCGCCTTACATGTGCAATAATACCCAAGAATTTTGACACTATTGTTTTGAATTTACAGCAATGATCAATATACAACATATATTTTTGTTTACAGTTGATATTTTGTGGCGTTTTAAAATCTTGCACATAATATTTTTAACCTAATCACATTTTTGATTTTATTGTTGACATCAATATTTACTGTCTTTTCTTTTCTTTGTGTCTTAGATATAAAAGAAAGCTAAATTCTTATGATAGGTGCCAACCGTAATATATCGTAAATCTTCCAAACTTAATTGTGAAAGTTTGGAATGTGTTCTTGATATAATGGAACCCAGCTGCCATGTCGATGTTGTAACTGCTGTTTTTAACACGATTTTTTATCGCGTTTGGTCAATAAGCTATTTTAGACATTTCTTTGGGTAGTGTAGCATTCACCCTATTCATGGCAATTGGTGAAAAATACCGACATTAAAAATAAACTAATATTTTGACAATAAACAGAATTATATTTATGAATACACAAACATTAAATACACATTACTTAATATTATTTAAGTATTTGCTTTTAAATTTAAATGTTTATGTTATTCAGGCTTCCTGCATTTTTGATACTTTATTTGAAAAAAAAATATGATTTAATTTTTACAGCAACCAAATTACAAAAAAATCCATTTCCAAGTCTAATTGTATAAAAAATAAAATACCCTAAAACAAAATATCCAATAAGGCGTATTTCTATATATTGCAAATTTAAAAGATGTTTCTTTTGTGAAACAAAATCTTTTAGTAAATGAGCACACAGAATAATACCAGAAAGTGGTGTCAGGTGTACGTTGGAGGGATAAAGAGCTTCTTATACTGCTTTGAGAGTTTATTATTTTGTGAGTCGTAACTATTATATTGCTTTTCATATCGAAGGGATATACTAAATAGGTATTTCTAACTTTAAAGTTGCATTTTAATAAACTGTGTATATTTTTTGGAAATATTAAAAAAATGCTTTATTTTTTTCCTCTGATATACTTTTTATTATTTCTGTTACTTGCATTTTAATTTAAATTATTTTGTGATTAATGCAATTTTTTCTTTAAAATTAATATGTATTAGTCTACAAATAAAAAAAAAAAAGTAATTTTTCAATAATTTTTCTTCTAGTTAAAAATCTAAAAAACAATTAGCAACAGAGCTACTCAAAAGCCTTGTGTTCACCGGCCCGGTCGCGATATTTTTGTTTGTTTTTAAATTGGGAAAACATGCTGATATGTTTTAAATTTAAGACAACTATAATGCAACTGAGAAACTACATGTGCAACTGAGAAATCTTATTCTTTAAGCAAAATAAAAAGTGTTATTTTAAAGAATAATAATTTGTTTTCTTAAAATGGATATTAACCCCTTCTTGTGGTAAGTACAATTATTTTTTAATTACAAATAAAAACAAAACAATAATTTGCTATTTACCTAAATTTAATTCCAAACTAAATATCAAAGTAAATTGCAAGAAGTTAGTTTTATTATTTGTATGTTAATGAACATCTCCTTAAAAAAGGTAAAATGAAAACCTGCAAATACGTTCGACTCGCGATGAAACGGCGCGTGTTGCAACTTTTAATTTGAAAGGCTATATTTCGAAAACAATTAACTTTTGAACCATTAAAATCGTAAGCATCATACTTTTTACACCCTGTATATACAGAGACAAAATTATTTACCATATTGTTTTTATTAGGTTTTTTTTTAAATGTTTACATAAAGATATACTTACTAGGAACATGCAAAGACATTTCAATATCTAGCTGGTAGCTGCGTTTTATGCTAGTATAATTTCTAACTGATAAGAAAGTGGCTTACCAGATTATGGCAAAGACTCATCTATGGTAGTGGTTTTATGTAGTATAATTTCTAAAAAAGATATTTGGTTACCAGATTATGGCGCTGAACGTGATGATCGCGTTGTTAAATTTAAAATGGACTTAAGCAATTGTTAGTTTAACGGTTTAGAATGCTTAACAAAACGTCATTGTCATTGCTATTTAATGATTTTAGTAGGCAACCTGTCAAAATCTGACATTTTGTTAAACATTCTAAACCGTTGTTAACTTTTAACAATTACTAAGTCCTTAACAACGCGCTCCTCACTCGGCCGTGAGTCTTGCAGTTTTCCGTATGCTTTTTTACAAATATTTTGTAATCTGAATCAATATGGTATTATAGATAACTTCATAAAAATAAATTTAATTATTTAAATTTATATTTTCTACAATAATAATTAATTTGAATCATAATTTATTTAGTAATAATTGTTACCTTTATATTTTATAAAATTATTTTTTCACCACATCGTTCCTTTTAGCTCTTGGACTGTCCATTTAACCTACATATGTAACTTTAGTTTTTTTTAATGATAGTACTTATTAATTACTACCAAACACTTACCAAAACAAATCTTTTTAGAATAAAAATATTTTAGATATCAGGTATTGTCTTTAAATACCTATATTAGGGGGTTTATTAATTCCTGAATACTAAAGTTTTATAGGTTTACATAATGAAGTTACACCGATTTTTTGTTGTTATATTGTGACAATGTTTGCTTAGATCTTTACCTTTTGGGGCAATATACAGTGTGTCCAAGATAAAAATGAACTGCATGGGGATCTCCAAAACCATAAGGGATAGGTGGGTAGTTTAAATTTGGCAAAGTTGCGTATTGGAGAGCTTAATGATATACCGTTGTAGAATTACAGTTATGTTTTGTGCTTTCAGAGATATGGCAGAAAAACTTAAATTTTCAATTTTGGTTTTTATTTTTTTAAGTGTTTTTTTTAAGTTTATAAGAATCTTAAAAAACTTTTTGCACTTTATCTACTGGTAAAGTCAAAAATTTCTTACATTTTGTTTTTGCTAAACCATCATTAACTTAATTTGTTTAACGGCCGTTGATTGTTTGTTGCATTTTTTAAAGAAGTTTTAATTCCAAATATAATAATGTATAAAACTTGATTTTTTTGTGTTAAATAAACATATTTTCCATGTTAAGTAAATATTAAGTGTTCGATATTAAACGTTGGCATCACGCCAAAACCTTAAATTTTGAATCTAGTGAATTTGTTAGTTTAGTTCTCACAATTGGTACGCATGGATTGACTAGGCTCATGCGCGAATATCCAGACACTGAATCACACACCTCGACTTTGCAGAGGTCCAAACAATTCTCTCCAATTTTGTCCTCTTTTTTTTGTGTGTGTTGGGACTTCCTATTGCGGGTTTTCCCTTTTGATGCGAGCCAGTTACTAAGCCAGTTTCCGCATTCGCGCCTTGTCGCCGAAAATCCACAACAAGCCGGCCGGCAAGAAACGTCCTCCAGACCGATAAGGAAGACACGATTTTGGTGCCATTGGTAAGTGCCATTTTATCATTTGTGAGAAAATTACTTTGCTAATTTTTGTGAAGGTTGATTGTACCTTTAAAACAAGATGGTCCTTCTTAATTAAAGTATAATTGCCATTAATATCGAACATTAAGTGTTATACATTTTTATAATTGGAATAATGTGGAGTTTAAAAAATTAAATAAAAAATCCAGGGCCGTATTAAAAAAATTAAATTGATGATTTAACAAAATTGAAACGTCATAAGAAATTTTTGACTTTACCAATACATAAAGCGCAATACGTTCCAATGAAAATGTATTTTTAGAAATTTTCGATCTTTTAAAATAAAATAGTAATATCTATCTATAATAACGTCATATTTCCGGAAGCACGAAATTTAACTTTAATTTTTCCACGGTATATTATTGAGCTTTCCAATACACAACTTTGCCAACGTTAAACTACCCACCTATCTCTTACTGTTTCGGAGATCCCATGCTGTTCATTCTTATCTTGGAAACACTGTATATTGTTACTCTATTACTTGTGGCACATTATTCTAGGGCACTATAAACTTGTGGCCCTATTTATCGCAGACCTTTACCATAAATGGTACTTATTCTAAGGGAAACTAGGAACTCATAGACCTTGGGGGACTAAAATAATTTCACACCCACTTTGAAGCGTAACTTGGTACAGGCGTACTTTGCCCCACGGGGAGGAGGCCAATTATCCACCTCCAGCCCCGAAGTCTCGAGTCCTGGACCTTTTTTGATTCTGTGGACAGTTGTCTTATTTACATTAGATTTGATTTTTGCTGACTTTTATTATACATATTGCTAAAAATCCGCTTGCTCAAAAATAAGGCTTATATTAATTTGAATTATTATATTTTCAGAAGTGTTTACTGTTTTTTAATCCTGTTTTGATTACTTTTTAAACATTACCAATAGTTAAAACACTTTTATTATTACCATACTATGGTGGTTTTTATGTAAACCATATTTAACCTTTTAGCGTAGGAATGGAAAACGATTTGTTTTCTGTATGACTATTAAGTAACAGACTAGCAATAGAGCCAAATTTCGCTTCTTAATGATAGTAAGAGTTTTAAATGTCTGCATAAATTTAGCAAAAAATCCAAAAAATATGGTCTAGAATTCGTTTATGATCTTAAGCAAGAACTAAAATAGTCACAGCAATAAACAGTTTATTAACAGTCTGATTTCGTCTTCTATTCTATTAGACTTAAGGACGGATACGTGTGACAATTGATTCGCCCTTGTAACCCCCACATAACAAAACAATTATTGACCAATCAAAATCCCATTACATGACCCTTAGCCTCCCCTCCGGATCGCATTAATCATAAGCTCCAACCGATTGGACATCCGATAATAAATCAATGACATGCGGCGCTGACATCTTGTTGAAATGAATTAAAGAAATTTGTGAGGTATTTACTGTTTCTTTTTGTGGAAGAATTCGTCTTTTCATTATTCCACGTATGTACCGACAAAGCTTATGATAAAAAGTATAATTACAGTATACACACTCCACGCCCACGCAGGCGCCGTTTACAAGCGTTTAGGTCATACGACGGCGGTGCGTCGGAAAGCCAGGGCGCCTAAAATAGACAAGAGACGCAAAAAATAGCACATATAATGATTAAATAAAAGAAAATAAAAAAAAAATTAAGCAACTAGTTTTTTTAAAGATTACTTAATACTTTGTTATTTATTTTCTCTTTTTAAGCGCAAGGGCCCTTACTACCGACCTTTCTCACGCAAATTACGCATTTTATTATTGACGGAAGTCTGATTGCATTCAGGCATTTACATTTTTGCAATGGAAAAACAAAACTTATTTTATAACTAAAAAATAAGTAAGATGATTTCCTTTAAAAAAAAATACTTGTATTTGTCTTACAAATAAAATATTGCCCCTTCTTACTTTCAATTAATAAAAAAGTGTTTCACGTGCTAATAGGGAATATTGTTTATGCCACAAGGAGCTCTTAAAATATTTTATAAAAATACAGGCTCTATTGTATAGAAACAAACAAGAAGTCCTTGACAAAACATAGGATAAAAAAATAAATGGCATTACCCTTTGTGACCGAAAAAATTACTGCCATCAGAAAGTTTTTTAGTTTTTATCTACAATTGGGGTTGCCAAATGTCTCCCGTACAGTTTTGGTTTATTTATTTCAAACGAGGATTAATTTTTTTTTTCGTTCGGGACAAGACGATGAAATGCACTTTTCTAGCCCAGGATCTTGTGTCTCTCGTTTTTTCGACCAGACACTTTGACAGACAATGGCAAAAAAAATTAAAAAGCAAATTAAATGTAAGATTTTAATATAGAATTAAAATAGTATTAAGGATTTAATTTAAAAAATATATCAATTAAGAAATAAGTAAGAATTTATTCTGGGTGTTTAATTACTGCAATTTTTAAACACTTAAAAAAATCTGAGATCAAACAAGAATTGTCAACAGCAAAGAGTTCTTGTTCTATAAATAAATTTCCTAGACATGGTGAGCTGGAAAAATGTAGCAAAGCAAAGAGAAACATGCAAAGGTACTTTTATATAGTTGTGCCCTAAAAGTTTTAGTATGAAACGTAAACGACAATTATAAAGATGATTAAAAACTGTGACGTAATTTTAAATTAGGTTTCTTTATGGAGGCCGCACTTTAAAGAAACATGAAACCTGAAACACGAAGCATAAAAAACTTTGTCTCTACTTTATTTGTTGCTGAACTTTCTTTCTTAATTCGTCTGTTTTGTGTTCATACTGAATTGTGTATACCATCGTCGTCGTTTGTGGCTATTTTACTATCATTTCTTCCCCAGGTTATAATTATACAAATCTGTGTTTAGCTCCACCACAACAACAAACGCAAAAATAAATTCTTCGTGTTTTATGTTTCATGCTTTATGTTTCGGGTTTCCTGTTTCTTTGAAGTGCGGCATTCCTTAAAGTTCGGTTAAAAATTGTAATTTTTTAATTTATTTATTTTTACATTTGTTTGTAGCAAAGATGCCTTAACGACCAAACGCAAGTAGTAATTAAATAATATAATATTTTTTTCCATATTTTTTTAACACAAAAACAAAATGTAAAATATCCCTACTAGCAGTCGTTCGATTTTAATTATTTTTTATTCAAGCCTATTTAAAATAAGGATTATCTAAAACCGACGTGGCTTTAAAAGTGAACTTATAAATCAAACCATAAAAATTAGTCAGTTTCATAAAGCTTAATTAGAGCCGTGCACGGATCGGGCTTTTCGTGCAGACCGCTGTGCGCATTGGCCAGACTGGGCTTACATATCGAGGCTCGTACTGAATGAGCCCGATAGACCAGTCTAACACAAAGATATCAAAAAAGAACTGAAGTGCTTACTAGGAATAAAAATGGTACACTTATGCGATGCCAGCCACACACTTTACGATTTTCGCAAACTTCAGAAATCTAGTTTGGCGAATCTGCACAAATACTCCAAATATCAAGTAATATAGTTAAAAACTATTATTTTTTTTAAATATTATCCGACAACAAGATAAAAACATAAACAAGCAACACATCCCCATTTATAAAAATAAACGGGCCTAATCAACTAAATGACAATTGACAAAATTTGTCATTTAATGGAACTAGGTTCTATAGTGTTGGCACAACAAGTCCGATTTGTTTAGAACTGAGAGCCTGTTCCCGTCCGAAAGGCATTTCGATTCCGAACAGTAATAATGTATCACTTGTCAATCGTTGATTAGCTAATACATGTGGTTTTTTATTATAATTCATAACTTGGGATAACATGAATGTAAGCGAGATGAGCACAATTTATTTAAATATAATATTTTGATACTTAAAAATAAACTGCCAATTAAAATAGTAATTAACAATGTTTTGTAAAAATATATTTTTAATTATAAAATAAATTTCAAAAAATATAATATATATATATATATATATATATATATATATATATATATATATATATATATATATATATATATATATATATATATATATATATATATATATATATATATATATAATTGTTATGTATATATTAATGTAGGTATATACAGTGTTAAATTGAATGTATGGATCTTGAAACCACGATAGATAGAAAATTTAAATGGGAAATTTTGACAATTAGTTAAAAAGTAAATCCTTGTATACATGTTTTAATCTATTCAGGTTTTTGACAAATTTTAAAAAATAACATGATTTTAAAAATCGGCCATATGGGGGGGACAGTTTTCCCAAATTGGGGGAATGTAGGGGATTTTGAAACCACGATAGATAGAAAATCGGTAAATGGGGAAAGTTTTAAATAGTTAGTAAGCTAATCCGTTTACTACATGGTTTTATCTATTCAGGTTTTTGACAAATTTTAAAAAAACCTGGAACATGCATTTTCAAAAATCGGCCATATATTTTTTATAAGTGAAAATTTTTCAAATCTGTAAAAACTTTCAATTTTTGCCTTCTGAACAAGTTTGTTGAGGTATGGTCCCCAGTTCACCTTTTGGTCAAAAGTGACTCCTAGATACTTAACCTCTTTTGAGAAGGGGATTTCCACTCCATTGAACTTTGGACATCTGAGTGCCCTTAGTGCTCTTTTCTTTGTGAAGGGAACAATAACGGTCTTTTGTGGATTAACCATGTTAGTCGGCCATAATACTTTAGTACATTTTATATGGAAAATAAAGAAATTATTTTATTGTGTGATAAAATAAATTTTAAAAAAATTTTAGACCCTATGTGTTTTATTATGGTGTAACAAATAAGTGAAAAAATTTTTTTTAAAATATTGCTGTTGAAAAATGGAGTTAAAGTTCACCGAAGCCCAAATTTGAAAAAAATCTGATATTCTAACTTTTTGATTTTTAATAGCCAAAAATAGGAAATGTTTTTTTGCGTTTTGTAACTGGCTGGAATTTTATGGCAAAGTTTTTTTTAATTATAAATTATTAATATTTCCGTTTGGCAAAACGTCTTGTAGCGGCGCATGTATTTGTTACAAGTAAATCGTAAATATTTAAAATAAAATGTCAAATAATGATCAATTCTTAAAATTTCAGTTGCGATTTTCTTGGTGAAAACTTCTTTATCCGCAATTTTTTGGTTTTAAATTATGTTATTTAAAGTACATATATTTTACATTGCAAGTTTAAAAACCGAGGAAGCTATAGTATAGCGAAACATATGTCGCATAGTATACCAATAAACAGTGGAAATATCACTTAAAGTGTTTTATTTTTTAAAAATTAAAAGTTTAAAAATCGTCCAATTCCCTGGGTGATTTTTTTTACAAGACCCATGACTATGCGTCCATTATATAAATACTAGCTTGTAAAACTCATAAAAGAAGTAAACTTACCAAAAATTGCTTATATAAAAGTTAACAAATAAAGCAGGTATTAACAATTGTTTAAAAAATCAAACCATATTCTGCAGGCTGCATTTTGTTGCCACTTCCCATTAATAAAAGTTATTAAATGTTCACTCTTTTATTGTTTTTATAAACGTAAGCCGTTTGTATTAAACAAAAGTTTTACAAATCAAAAACAATGATCCTGAACTATAACGCACTATTGTACGAATTATTTACCACTCACTGGTCAACCCAAAAATCGCACTTAAAACTGAATAAAATTACAAATAATACTAGGCTTACCTATTATTAAAAGCAAACAAAAAAATGTTTGTTTTTACAACGCAGTGGTCAAAAATATCAAAAAAATCAGGTCTGTATTAAAGTTTTTATTATTTTTTTTTAAATAATTGTTAATAACTGCTTTATTTGGCAAATTTTATAAAAAAGATTTTTGGTATTTTTTTTATTTTTATGAGTTCTACAAGCTGTTAAAATTAATAACCCAACTTTAAGAATACCCTGTGTATACAGGCTGTAAAAAGTATGATGCTCACGATTTAATTGGGCGATACCCAGTGCAGCTTAAAACAAGTCAAAAAGTTTTTTGACATATGTGTCAAAACTTGACAGATTTTTGTCTAAACGATATCAAAGTTACAAACTTTGAAAGCAATTATTTCTGAAGAGCTTGACAATTAAAAACTTTTGTCCTAATCGCTTATCAGTAAATTTATTTGCTAATAACATAAGCTTAGTTTTAAATATTTTAATCCACAATTTAAAAAAAAATTCTTCCACTTAAAATTTAAAAAACAATTGGCAACAGCGCTACCCAGAAGTCCTTACGTAAAGTTAAGTCAGGCGATGTTTTAATGTTTTTAAATCGGAAACATATGCCAATATTTTATGCATATCTTATTAATTTACGCCGAGGCAAACCAAAATGCTAATTTAGCACCTAAAATTTACATTAAAAGATTTGTGCAGGTGTACCAAAGAGTTTTGAAAACGGGATGTGTGCAGCCGAGAAATCTAATAGATGAGCTGGGAGATACTTAACTGTAAAACAAAAGGATAGAATTTTGGAAATTGTGGAAAAAATCCTGGTATTATTACAAGGTAACCTATCGCATACCACAGTTTATAGGGCCTTACGGGAAAATCTACTTTATCCCTACCACCACCAACATGTGCAGGCTTTACTACCTGAATTTTTAATGGTACTAAATTAATTAGGCAAAAAGGAAGGCTGGTACGCGAACACTGGATTCGTTGAAGTGAGGCCTCTGTAGAAACGAGAGGATGACATTTTGAGTAAACTATTTAAACTAAAATGTAGCTGTTTCTTTTTTTATATTATTAAAAACTTTCTGTTTTTTAAACAAAATTAAAAAGTGCTGTTTTAAAACATAATAACTTGTGTTTTTAAAATGGAGACTTAGCCTATTTTTTTAGTAAGTACAATTATTTTTTAAATACAAATAAAAACCCCAAATTAAATACAAGAAAATACCATAATATTTCCACAAGGAAGGCATGGTGCATAGGAGATGCGGAGCTGCATACCGTTCAAAAAAAAAATAAAATAAGAAAATAAGCCAAACAATAATTTATTGTTTTTTACTTAAATTTAATTCAAAATTAAATGTTAAAATAAATTGTAAGAAGCAATTTCTATAATTTTGTAATTTATTTGCCACTATCTTAATAAATATCTTTTTAAAAAAAGTGTAAATTTGTAAAACCTCGCAAAAAACGTTCGACGTTTGACTCGATGCGATGAGGCGGACGCAATGTTGCCAAACTTTTTAAGCTTTAAAAAGCCATGTTTCAAAAACGATTAACTTTTAACCCATGTGTTTTTGACTTTTTTGGCTTGTTATGTGCTTCATTATCGGCTATTAAAAACGTGAGCATTATACTTTTTACACCCTGTATATTCCCCACTGCTGTGTTCGCACGTCGTTGTCGTGGTTGAGCCCAGTAGGGTCTTTGGGCGGGGCTCTGCCGTGGTGGACTATTACTTCCCTAGCTCCAAACAGAAACCGGACAGAACCGCTTTTATAGGAAAAAAGTGACAAAGGTGCGCTGACCGAAACGGATAAATTCGTTTCGAAAGGTGCCACCCAGGATCACAAGCAGACAAAGGTGCGCCGACCGAAACAGGTGAATCCGATTCGAAAGGTGTTCCTGAAGTCACCGGCGCCTGTTTCACACGGGAGGGCTAATTCATCCCAAACAAACAGGTGCTTACGAAGAGATCCCTGAATCCAAACAAAAGGCGGACAGAACCGCCTTTATAGGGAAAAGGGTTCCCTGGCTTTAAACAGAAAGCGGATAGGACCGTTTTTATAGGGTAAGGCCGGAGATGCGGCCTCAGAAGGAACATCTGGTTCCTGAAACAATTACCTGGTAACTACCCACGTCACTAGACCGGGAGAGGAGGGCATGACGAATCTAATCGTCTGCTCGTCGTACTCTCCAGGAGACAAGGACACCAAAACACATCAGACCACATATTATGCTCTTGTACGGTAGCGACACGAGAAAGAGGAGATGTAAGAACTCTCTTCCAATTTGAAATCGGATTCATTGGAAGTTTGATCCTATTGGAAGAAATATAAAAAGGTGTGAGCCACAATAGACCGAGCGGTCGCAGTGGAGGGCGTAAAAAGTCCACTCACTTTAAACCTAACCTAACCCAACCTTGTATATCCAGTCTATATTATACAACTATCCAGTACAATAAAAGCACATTTATTTTTTAATCAAACCACAAATGCGGCTCCTTAACAATATTTTTATGATTTTACTAGTTCCTACGTGTTCCATTTTATCCCGCTTTCAAAGTTTTAAGGGTATATTATTTCTTGTAAGTTTTCCAATAAAAACTATCTTTAGGAAAATAAGGCCAGCGGGTCATGTGTCCATTGTTTTTCTTCCTCGCAGTCTTTTGTATTCCCACAACATGCCGAGATGAGTTATTGACTTTTTTAATTCGCTTCTGAATGTTGGTTTTATAAAAATTTGTTTTAATCTTTCGTCGTTTATAAATTTATAGCTTCTAACGTAAGACGAACATTAAAGATTGTATATTTTATTTTAAAGAAATCTGATGTTTTATTTTTTTAATAATTTAAAACAATTGGTAGCAACATTTTACAAAACTTTTTAAATCGTATACAAAATATTAAATCTATACACCTAAACCTCTTTTTTATTATATATTTTATTATATAAAATTTTAAAATCGCCAGATTTACACACCCACACACACACACACACACACACACACAATAAAATTAATATGTACTTTTAATGCAGTATACAGGGTGTAAAAAGTATGATGCTTACGATTTTAATGGGCGATAGTGGAGCTCAAAACAATTTAAAAAGTTTATATGACAATGTGTCAAAACTTAATAAATTTTTATCTAAACGATATCAAAGTTACAAACGTTAAAAGAAAATATTTTTGAAAAGATAACAATTGGAAACTTTCGTCTTAATCGCTTATTAGTAGATTTATTTGCTAATAAAATAAACTAAGTTTTAAATGTTTTAATCTACAAATAAAAAATAATAATGATAAAAATATTTTTTCCTTCAGTTAAAAATTTAAAAAACAATTTGCAACAGCGCTACCTAACAGCCTTGTCAAGTCATGCATTGTGCGAGGCGATAGAGAGATTGAAAGATTTCCACGACAGCTACATCCATTTAGGACAACCATAGAGCGGGATGTGTGTAACCGAGAAATCTTATTCTTTAAGCAAATTAAAAAGGTGCTGTTTTAAGAAGATAATAATTTGTGTTCTCAAAAAGGATATTAAGTTTAATTTGGTGGTCAGTTAGTTTTTAATTACAAATAAAAACCCCAAATAAATAAAAATAAAGAAAAACGTACTTTCCGGTAAATAAACACCCTTTTTAAAAAAAGTGTAAATATATAAAACCTCAGAAAAAACGTTTCACGTTTGACTGGATGTGATGAAGCAGACGCGGTGTTGTCAGATTTTTTAAACTTTAAAAAGCCATAATTCGAAAACAATTAACTTTTTTACCCATGTGCTCTTGGCTTTTTTGACTTGTTTTAAGCTTCACTATCGCCCATTAAAATCGAGAGTATCATACTTTTCACACCCATGTATTCCAAAGTTTTTTATCTTCAATTGGCAGGCAGATTCAATTTGGTGAACTAAATATTCAAAACTCTTCTGATTTACGTCAGATTCGGTACATAGAGTTTTCAGTTGTGATCACAACTCCACATTTACAAAATTTCAATAGGCGGATCCAATGTGACATCTTGAATTTTGCAATTCTGACTTCGGATTTGTGGTCCGTGACCTCCAAAACCTCCGTACACCAATTTTGGAGTAAATTGGTTTATTTTTGGAAAATGATAATTTATAACGTCGATTTTGAGATTATGAGGCTAGAAAAAACTATCACGTAACATCAAACATAAGAGTGGATTTTCATTTTTTGTGGTCTTTTTTTGATAAGATGAATTATTATTTTTGTTGGTATATTTTGATAAATTTTTAGGTATTTTAGACTAGAAGTTTCTGTCATGTAATCAGGGGAAAGAATACTTCTGGAGACATATATTGCATGTAAAGTACATACCTTTTGGTGTCGGTGGCTTTATTATTAATTAGTTATTTGACTTTTTTCTGAATGTAAATATTTGTTTTAAATTTATATTAAAATATACTTTTTTAATAACTATAATTATTAGCTATAATTTTATAGACATTAATATATTTTTATTAAAATTATATAAATAACCACACAAAATGATATTCCCGGAAAAATCAAATATTACCATACAAAGTATAAGTTTCTTATTTCCTTTAGTCTCATAAAACCCATGAAGTGTAAGTCACTGGTCTTGTATGCTTGTAGTTGTTTTTTCTTATTAGTAATAAAAAGCTAGAATATAAATAGTGCAGAACTTTAGCTGTCTCTTTGTTCTCAAATATTATTAAATTCTATTGGAACATATAGGGTTAAAATGTTAACCATATATTACGATATTTATTCTAAAATAATATATTTATACCATACCAAAGCACTAGACAGACTTGGTGAAGTATTTTAGCTATCATCTTGCTCATATTTTTTATGACTCATCCATTAATGTAAAGACTCATAAAATTAAAAATTAATATGTATATTTCTTGCTTCCTAGTTATATTCTGTATATATTATATTTCGCAATGAACTTTTTTTTAAAGTTTAATTTTTCTAGTTTTTTTTTGTATATATACAGTCTCTCATGGTTAGATGTAAGACTAGCTGCTTTGTAACTAAATTTTGCCTCTTGTAAACTGTTTTTTAAATATTTTTTATAATGTGTTATATTTCAAATATCCTAATAACAAACCATTTGTTATTATTATTATTTCGGTGTGTTTTTTTGGGATACTTGCCTTACTACTTTTTGGAAAATGGAACCACTTTGGTCCAGGTCTGAGATATAACGAACTGAGCCTGCTCAGCCCTATTGACCTCTATGAACTTGCAGATTGCCTGCAACAAAAAAGAAGAAAAACCCCCAAAAAATTAAGAACACCAATTTACGTTTCGGTGGCAAGTCAGCCACCGTTGTCAAGATAAGACTAAAAGAAAAAATTAAACTAAATTTTAAGAAATTTTGATTTAAAACCAAAGTGAGAATTATGGAGAAAAATTAAGTTAAGTTAAAATAAGTTAAAGTGACACAAGCAGAGATAAACATATTGTGATCAAATGGTTTTAATTATACACCCAAATTAAAAATTACGTTAAGTTAAGCTAATTTAAGAAGATAACCAACTTTTATCTTTTTTAACTTATTAAAAAAAAATTACCTTGTGCGCCGATTTCTGCGTCGATTTTTAATTTTAACACATAGATTGAAATAAACGGATTAAAACTTAAAACATAACCTCATTTATTTTGAAAAACAGCTGGATGTTATCGATAAAAACCAGTTTATTGAATTAGTTCGACAGTTTACTTTTTTATATTTAAAAAATATTTTTTTTAATTTTTAAATTGATTTGCATGTTTTCACACAAATGTCTTAATTTTTATTAACTTAATTTTTGTTAACTTAACATAAGTTCTGTGCATAATCCTACCTTTAGAAAATTCTGAAATTTTTTTACTTTTTGTGACGTTTTGTCATAAATGACATTAGTTTATTTGACTGGTATATTTATGGTTTTTAAAAAAGGTGGTATGGTGTGTTAATTGATTTTAAGTTTACCTGATTTTACTTCAGCATCAAGCATAGGAAACCATGTATTATTTAAATTAACAGATATTGATGCTACACATTTATTTTTATTATTTAATAAAATAAATTCACTTTTTTTATTTTACAAGTTTCCTTTGCTAAAATGCTAGGAGCATTTCAGTTTATTATGTGGTTGTGATTAAATGCGCGTTGACAGATTTTTGATTTGTAAAATTATGTCTTTTTAATATATGTTCTATGTTCTTTTAGGCGTTTGGCTAGTGGGCTAAAAGTTTCACCTACATAAAATTTATTACATTCACAAGGGATCTTATAAATAACATTTTTTGTGTTTCCGTCTATATTGTATGGTTTTGTTTTTGGTACTTAAGATCCAATAGTGTTTTGTGTTTTAAAGATAGTACAAATATTAAATTTATTACATATTCGTTGAATTTTATTTGATATAACGTAGACTAGTGTTCTTAATTTTTTGGGTCTTTTAAAGGGTTTTTCTTTATTTTTTTATTTCAGGCGATCTGCACGTTCATAGGGGTCAATAGGGCTGAGAAAGCTCATTTCGTTAAACCCCGGTACCTGGACTGAAGTGGTCCCATTTTCCAAAAAAGTAGTAAGGCAAGTACCTTAAAGAAAGCACACCGAAACATGAATCCGCCCCAAAACTATAGAACATATTTATTATTATTATCATGATTATCTTTGTTTTTGTATATTTTTTTAACAGATAGGCCTTTGATTATTATTAAAATTTAATTTAAATTAAATTGAAAATATAAAAAGCTTTTATATTACGTAAAATACGTACGTATGTACGTAAGTTAATAGAGTTATTTTATTAAAAAACATCTAATCAATCTTAGCATTATTAGCCATACGAAATAATACATTTTGTGGAAAATAAAGCAAAGTGCACTAACAACTATAATATAGTAGGGTAAAAATAAAGCAAGAGTAATATATGAGTAATAATATAAAAACAAGGAATGTGTACCCTTAATAGATCATTCTATTAACACAGAAACTGCCGTTTTGTGTACATCCTTAAAAAATTTCGTTTCCCCCGTTTGGCCAAATCCCTTTTATCGGCCCCAAAATGCGGATCACACAATATTTTCAACATCTATAACCAATTTGCTTTCCCGCTATTTCGCAAAGCCCAATTTTATTTCTCTAAAAAAGCCCGCAGCACGAATCCTTAAACTATAATAGGGTCGATCATGTCGATGCTGCCGGAATTGAAAATAATTTGTGATATTTTGATTCTGAAACAGAAGTAAAGTAAAAACGAGAAAAAGTAAATAAATTTTCTGTTTCAAAGGATAAATAACGGACTATAAATTATAAATATTATTTATAATTTGATTTTGGTTAACTTTAACTCCATTTTTAAACGGCAATATTTTGATATATTTCTTTCCAATTAATTTTTGCACCAAAACAAAACACATAGAGTCCAACTTTGCTCATATTATCACAAAATAAAATAATTTCTTTATTTTCCATATAAAATATACTAAAGTAATATGGCCGACTAACATAAAAAAGGTGAAAACCTACCTACAAAAAAATAATGCGAAGCCGATTACGATTCCCGCCTTAAATAAGCAATGTTGCCAGATGTATTGAATACATTTTTATTATTGAAGGATGTTTTTGTCCATTTACCAGAAATGAAGTTTATTTTATAGAAAAAATTAACCAGAACTAAGAAACAACAACTTCCAAACTATTACCTGGTTCGGATTAGTGTCGTTAGGTCTTCCTCGTTAAATTGTAAATTTTCTTTATCATAAATGCGTCTTCGAACAAAATGAAGTATAAAAATCTGATATCTTAATTTTTCAATTTTTTCTAGCCAAAAATAGGGTATAAGATAGATAATTACCCTATTTAAAAAATTACTTTTTTTTGTAATTTGTGTATTTTTATTTTATTCATAATACTTTAAAGCTAATTTATAATCTTGTTTTTGCCCCGACAACGTCGCAAATTATGGCCTTTTGCTTAACCTAAAAACATAGTGTTTTTTCGACTTTTAATTTCATTTTTCTTTGCAAAAATGCATTTTTTCTCATTAAAATCTACTAAACAATATGTGTTCTTTTATCTGTAATATTTATTTTTTAAAATCAAATGGAGCTAAATGACACCGGAACCTTATTACTTTTTTACATAACCTTAGTTTACTTGGGCCTTACTAACGGACCCCAACGTTTCTCCAAGTAAGTGCCTGCTACCATTATTTTATTGGCAAAGTTCCACCATTTTTAAGATACAGGGAGTAATAGTAAAACATATAAATAAAAATTATTTTTAAAGAGTTTATAATCCTTGTATAACTTCGCAATATTTCAGAACAAAAATACAACTGAAAAACAATGTTAAAGCCAATGTGTTATCTGATATTATTTTAACTTTTTTTAAAAATATACTAAAAAATATACAGGGTGTTCTCAAAGTGAGGTCATTTATTGTAACTGCTTGTAGAACTCGTAAAGACAAGTCAATTTGGGTACTTGTCAAGAAAACCACCCGTGGAATTCGTTATTTTTTAATAATACATTTAAATTTCATTATTTTTAAAACACTATGAGAAAAAAAAATGTGGATGCTTCATGTCATTTAATTAAATTTGAAAAACATAAAACATAAAATATAAACTAGGGCTTCGTTTCGTTGAACTTTAACGCCTTGTTTAAACAGCAATATTTTGATATATTTTTTTCTTTCACTTATTTGTTATTCCATAAGAAAACACATAGGGGCTAGAAAAATTAATTTTTCACTTACATTGATGTATCTTTGCTTGAGTAACAAATGTTGCAAGATGTTTTCCAATAATTTGTTATTTTTGAAGATTGTTTTATTCCGACTAACAGAAATAAAGTTTTTTTATAGAAAAAACTAACCAGAACTAACAAACAACAACTTCCAAACTATTACTTTGTAAATTTTCTTTATTATAAATGCGCTGCTCTGGTTGGTCATGGTTAGTTCTGGTTAGTTAAAGCGACTTTTTATTTTCCCCAATTATATTTGTAACTGACTGAAATTTAAAATATTTGTGATTTAATGAAAATTATCTAACTGGTAATTGGTAAAAATTTTTAATTTATATTACTCATATTTCGTTTGGCAACACTGCAAACGTCTTGCAACGGCGCATGTATTTATTACACGTAAATCGTAAATATTTAAAATAGTGACTTATTTTATTTCAATTGCGATTTTCTTGGTAAAAACTACTTTATCCACATTTTTTTGTCTTAAATAATATTATTTAAAGTATATTTTACATTGCAAGTTTAAAAATCGTCCAATTCCGTGGGTGGATTTCTTTACAAGACCCGTAAATTTACCAAAAATTGTTTATATTAAAGTTGCCAATACCATAATGAGGCTGCTTTTGGCACTTACCGTAAGTTAATAAAGGTAATAATTTTCCACTATTTAATTGTTTTCATAAACCTGTTTTATTTTAATATAATAAAATATAATAAAACAAAACATCCACAAATTAAAAATAATCTTTGAACTTCTGCGAATAAAGAAAGCCTATTAATCTAAAGGGGTTATGACATCGTCGAGAATGGGGATAGCAAAAGTCCAAGACGTGAGGGTGTGAAAAGTACGGCTTATGTTGGCGGCCCTGTCTGGTAACCCTAAAAGTTACTAGCATTCTCAGCTGTGGACAGAGTCGTGCCACAAGTCGAAGTTTTTGTTTGGGGTTATTTTTACAGTTGCAAATATTTAGTGTACAGAGTTGATATTTTATTGGTTTTGTCTGTTTATGCTAGTGTTTAGTGGTGTAGTTTTAATTAGTCCTTAGTGTGCAATAGACCAAAAAGTTGTGTTAAAAAAGACGATTTTTATATGTCTTCCAGAAAAATTGCAAAGCATGTGATTATGAGATCCTGATCAAAAAGGAAACAGGCGATTAATAAAAGAAGGTTAGGTAAAAAATATAATATCTAAATGCTGCTATTACAAACAAATATTTTTTTATTGTAGCAGTTCCATTCAGTTTGCATTATTACAGCTCGGATAACACAGACACGGTGTTTAAGTCCACCAGTGACTTTCACAACTCTGGGTGTAGTTACACAGTTATTAGTAAATTAAATTTTTGGTGATTTTTTATAGTAATTTCTGGTTTAGAAAGTAAATATGTAAAATTTTAGTTGCCTATACCTAGAACTGATCAACTTTAGGTAAATGCAAATGTACCTTCAGAATTTTATTTAATATTTTTTGCCCATTATTTTGTATTTTTATTAAGTTTGGGTTTGTTACATTCTTTTTAAATTTTATTTAAATTTTTTTATACTTATTACAATTATTTGTATTATATTGAAAAAAACATGTTTTGAAATATAATTTATATTTTTTTGATTTTTTTACAAGATAAAACTTAACTGATGTAAATACTTGCACTGAAGAAGTTTTTGTTTAGATTGTTTTTAAAGGGGCTGCGAGGAACTTGTAAGTAAGTTAAACTTTCGAGTACTAAATAAGAACATGAAATCTAATTCTGTTTTATCTTGCAAGGGCTGCCAATAGCTAAGAAATAAGAAGATCGCCTATTTACACAATGTGAAGCCACTATAACCAACTTTCTGACGAACTGAATATATTTGCAATGAGCACAATAATTTAAAGTGATTAGGACTTTATTGTTTAATAATTTAGTTACTAATAATTAGAGCTAAGTTGAATTTGATTTATTGTTTGGTGTTGTTTGTCATTTGTTTACTTAATGATTATTATATATAATGGTACATGTCTTATAAATGGCTGCCTGTTAAAAGTTATGCTAAATAAATAAAAGAACGATTCTTCGTTCAAATTTAAAAAAAATGCAGAGGTAAATTTAAAAAAATGGTCTTCGTTTTGTGCAGTTTAGAATAGAATGTATATTGTTTTTCTGTAAAAACAGATCATTATTTAGGGGTAGCGAGTCTCAAGCTTTTTACATTACAAGAACATTAAACAATACCTTTCTGAGACACAGATTGACAATGTACGAAAATGGGGCATACTACAACTGCATTCGATTTTATAATATTTTACCTATTCGCATAAAATAAATGGCCAATGTAAAAAAAAATAAAAAATGTGTTTAAGGTGCTTTGTTTTTTATTTTGTTTAATGACATTATTTCATTTTATGTATGTTTATATTTAATTTTGAAATAAAGATTTGTTTATCATTATTATTATTATTATTAATATAGACATAAACTAATAAGTAGGTTGCTTTTAAGGGGAAACAACAAAAAACTAAATACTAAAACTATAAACAAAATTTTTATGTTTGTATTAAGTAGCATTTTAATGTTTAAATGATTTTTATGTTTTAAAATATGAAATGTAGTATACCACAAAATATTGTTAAATAATAAATTAATACGTGTTTTTTTTCTTCCATATCATTTCAAAATGTAAAAATTTTAGTTGTATTTTATCTAATTGTTGAATTGTTAATGTATTGTAGTGTTGTAGTTGTAAAACAAATAAAGTTTAGTTTTTAGCAATAAACCTGTATTCACATTTTTTACATAAAATAATCCATTTTATTGAAAGTGGAAAATCTTGCTATTTTTCCCAATATCAAGATGCTGTATGGTCTGTAAGTAAATAAATAACTAGTTAAAATTAAATAATTAGTTTTTCAAAAAATATATATTAAGGGTTAATAGACAAGTTTATATATTTATGAAGTAATACAAAAACATCATAAATTTAAAAAAGAAAAGTTATTATTATATGGCTTCCAGTATCTGATCGGGGTTAGATATTTTATAATCTTACAAAGATCTTCAAGATACCCTGTAAAAGCCCATTTCTGATCCGTTTTTACAGAAAAGTTTTTTCCTTGCACAACGAGGCTAAAGGGGAATATTTTTTTTTTTTATAGGTATTTCCACGTCTTTTGCTTAGAGGAGTTGGCCAGCATAATTCCTTCTCTGGCAGCTCCCAACAGAGCAAAAAAAAGTAACCCCTTTTATGCATCTTTTTTCAGTTAGAGGGCCCCCCGAACTTCCCGCTTTCTTCGTTTCCTCCCCCCCATATACAGTGTCAAGACTATTGAAATGCTACCACAGAAAAGTCTCGGAATAAATTCTTTTACCAACTTTAGACACCCGTTAATACTGGCCTCAGCCTTCGCGGACTTTTCCCAAAGATAAAAAAATTAAAAACCCCAAAAAACTTTTTACTTGCTCATAAAATTTTATAAATTTTGTAATATACATGGGTTTTTTAAAAACCCATTTAGTCCGGAAACTGTTTTTTGTCAAAATCTTTAAATTTTTTTTGGGGATTTGTGTTTAGATCAGTTCCTAAACAAAAAAATAAATAATTAACATTTGATTTCCTTGAATTTTCAAAAAAGGGCGCCTTTTTTAAAAAGGGGGTAGCCTAACTACTAAATTAAAATTTTATATATTATTTGAGGGATATTTACAAGATTGAGATGTAAAGCATCATAAATTTTTTTACAAATAAAATTATCCTTTTTGTAGCACACTGCGTAGCTGCTGGTGACATATTATTAGATACTTTTAAAATATCTATGCATTCATCGGGGTTTTTTCCCCCAAAACACAACCAATTTTATAGTCAGAGTTGCTTCGGTTTTTTTTTTACGAGCGCTGAAGAAGTTTTTCATTGTTACTGTCCCAAGGGTTTTTTTTGGTTTTCCGGGGGCTCCCCCCCCCGGCAAATTTTTTAAATTTCCCCAAACATTTTCATCTCCTGAATTTTGTTCGTATCGCAGTCATCGTTTTTTTTTTTTTGGGGGGAAAAAAATTTCAATTTCTTCGGGGAAAATCATCAACTTTAAAAATTTTTTAAAAACCCTTTTTTTAAATCTGCCAAAGTAAAAGGCTTTTTCCAAAATTAAAAAAATTTTTAAAAAAAAGGTAAAAGTAGGGGAATAACCCTTTAAAAACCCTTTTTTTAAAAAGGACAGTCATATTCGGGAAAAAAAATTTTAAAATATGTCGAATTATTATTTGAGGTTATGTTACCTACACGTTTTTTGGGGTACATTTTTAGCAAAAAAAAAATATACGGGGTTTAAAAAAATATGATAAAAATTTAAAAAAATTTCCCCCAAAAATTTTTTATTGCAATTGATTTTTTAAAATTATACAGAAACAACAAAACGTACAATCAAAATAAAAATTGTTTTGGTCTGCAGCACTTTTCAACACGCTTTTTATCGTTTTTAACATATTATATTAGGGGACGCCACTTTTTAATAAGTAGAAATATTAACGTAAATAAAAAAATTTATGCAGCGCCCTTTTTAAAGGACGGTCTATATGGGTTAAAGAAAAAAAGGTTTAATAATTCAATATCGGGTTAAAAATAGAGTAAGTACTCATAATGATAATAAATTAAATCCGTCAGTATTTTCTACAACATTTTATTTTTTTTCCCCCGTTTTTAAAATGTTTAATGTAGTAGGTACCAAAAAAAAGGTACGCCATCGTCGTGATGTTTTTTTAAAATTTTTTAATTTTTTAATCGAAATTACATTTTTTTTTTTGAAATAATTATATAATTTTTGTTCGTCGGAAAAAACAGTTTTTCGTTTTCCCCCATTTTTTACGCCCCCTGTCCGGCAGTGGCAGTGATTTTTTCAATATGGGGCCCCCAACCCCCCCCTTTAAGATTAAAAATTTTTGGGGAAAAACTCATAGATATCCTAACTTTAGATATATAATGGCTAATCGCATTTATGGCAAGTTTACGACCTCACGCACTAAAAAAGATAGGAAAAAGGGTTTTTAAAAAAAAGCAGGCCCACCCCCGGGGACTCAGAAATTTGTATGTCATTAATTAATTTATATTTATGAAAATTGTTAGGTAGTAATATAAACGATGAGGTAACAAAATTAATATTGCAAAATTTAAATAGAAGAAATATGGGCTAATAAAAGATAGGGTTAATTTCAAGACCCAGTTTTTGTACCGCCGTAAAATGGTTTGAAAACGGTTAGAATTTATTAAACGCGTGACTGTCGATTTTCACGGTTTTATGTCAGTTAAAAACGACGAAGTTTGAATTTTTTATATATTTAAAGGGTTTTGCTTTGCTTGGGGATAAAAAAAAGGGGGATCGTATAATCCCCCGGTCACCTGTTGTTTAGAAAGGGGTTTTTTTTTCCCCCGGGACTTGCATATGACGTTACAATAAACAGTTTTTTGCAAGATTGGAACAGACTTATAAACAGAAGGGTAAAAAAATGTTTATACATTGTAAATAACGTTAACTCTTTTCCTGGTTACACTTAGGTTTTCGATAGCGATAAAAGGTTTTTCCCCCTAAACTTTTAAATGTCTTTATACAAAAAATTTATTTACTAGAGGCAGCCTTGCCGTTTAAAGTGGGGACAAAAAAAAAAGAATCAATAAAAACCTTTTCCGGGGGCCCAAACCCAAAGTGCCGATAGATCGGCGGGGGGGAGACCGACAAATCAGCACCCCGGAAAAAAAACCTTTTTTTTGGGGAAGTCGAAAAAAAATTTTAAAAAAATTTTTATAAAAATTGTACATTGTTAACTTATCCCCTTTAACATCAAAGCTTATTTAAAATTGTTATATATATGTATGTATATATATATATATATATATATATATATATATATATATATATATATATATATATATATATATATATATATATATATATATATATATATATATATATATATTTTTTTATATTTCACCGACCAATGAGCACGCTTTGGGGGGAAAAAAAAGGTTATACCGCTATTCTTTCTTTCTTGCACAAATAATCGTTTTTTGGGAAAAGAGTGCCTCTAGTAAGTATATGCTCCAAGGGAATATTTTTTAGGGGTTTTAATCATACTTACTGACCCTTTTTGATTAATGCAATACATTTTTTATTCAGTTTTTTTTAAATTTTTGGGAAAAAAATAATTATAGTAATTTTTTTTCAATTATGATTGTGTTACATTGATTGAAAAAAAGTTATTTTAGATAAAAACAAGAGTCATGTTCAGTCGTATTCGCCATTTTTTTTTTATTAACTACAACGACGTTGTAAAAACCCCAAAAAAAAAATTCGTGGTTTTTTCCCCCCCTTTTTTAAAAATTTAGAAGAACTAAAAGGAATTTAAGAAGCCGAAAAATGGAATAATATGTTATTTTTTTTTAAAAAAACATCTAAACAAACCATTGTGGTTCAAAAAACCCCCAAAAACCCGGGGTTTTTTTAAAACCCCCGTAATATATATTTTGTTTAAGTCGTTAATTTAGAAGTACGGGGAAAAAGGGCCCGGGGACGAATTTGTAAATAAAATCGATCTGCTAGTCCGTTATGGGAAGATTTAGGGGGCCCCCGGGGGTAATTAGAGTCACGGCGCACGGAAAAATTTTTTTGCCCAAAAAATTTTTTACTTTTGAACCGCGCATCTGATACCCCCTTTACCGGGGCCATATTGGGTACTGGGTCAACCGACAATCGCTCTTAAAAAAACCCCCAAAAAAAAAAAACTAGGATACTTTTTAAAAACGGAGTGAAAAAAAAATGGTTTTTACACGACGCCTTGGTCGAAAATATTAAATTATCTGGTTTTGTTTTAAAGTTTTTAATTTATTAAATAATTGTTAATAAATGCTTTATTTAACAAATTTTATATAAACAATTTTTGGTAAATTAAGTTTTCTTTTGGGGTTTTACAAGCTTTTTAAAAAAATTTAAAAAAATTTCCCCTTTTTTAAAAAACCTTAAAAATCGTTTAGTTTCAAATATTGTGCTACAAATTTTAAAATATTATATTTATAAATATTTCTACAGGTATATAAAATAAAACAGAAAACCTAACATTGACGCATATATCGGTTGTTTACCGACTCCAATAAACAAGCTATATCTTCCATAGTTTTGAAGACACTAAAATAAAATTTGGTATAAGAAATTGACACAATTATGTGATAATTTAAGACTGGTTTCTTATTTTTCGAGTACTTCCGGTTGCATCGGAAATGATCCCAACCTTAAATAATTAAATAAAACACCCTGCATATTTTTCAATTTTTGAGACAAGTGCATAAGGTTGCACTATTTTAAAAAGTTTTGAAGCCCACTTGATTTTCTTAAAGCCATTTCCCATATCACATTCAGGTGGCCATTATCTTTTAAAATGAAACAATGTCAAAAAATACTATTTTGGGAATTTAATGGTTATGGTAATATTAACAGGCAAGCAAACTTAGCAAAACTTTTTTATAAATAGCTTAAGTGTCTTAAATAAAAATATTTTTTTTAAGCACTTT
>JAHBCN010007559.1:20000-42911 GCA_019359885.1 Listronotus oregonensis | reverse complement strand
AATTCAATATAATATAATTAAATATAAAATTTGTTTTAAACGAATCACAATGTGGCATCCGACATTTAAATTTTAATGCATTCTTTTAATACTCTTCCTATTTGGTCGAACTAGGATTGACCTGAAAATTGAATCTTTTCCCCGAAAACATTTCTTTAAAAATTTAAATATCAAAATTTTGATACGAAGACATTCGGAAGGTTCCATCACTAATATTATGCACGTTTGGCTACTGATTTAATTACATTAATGCTGTATGGATAAAATTTTAAAGCTTGCAGTTGTATTATGTTATGAACGATGTGATTAATTGGTCATTAATCATGATGCCCGGGCAAAAGAATGGGCAATTTATTAAATTTAATATAAATTTATTAACCTGCCCATTTTGTTTCCTGGGCATTAGAAATAAAAACAAATTAATTACTTACAGTGGAATTATAATACATCTACAACTGCAAAATTAAAAAAAAATGCAAATTTGCCATCTTTACTTTTAAAAAACAGTTTGACTAGTGCCATTCTGGTGTAGTTAATTATGATCTATTTTTTTTACTGGCATATACTTAACAAAATGATAGCAATATTAAATTTTAATATATTTTGTAATCTGATAAAAATACCTGAAGTCAAGGTAACTTCGTGAATTTCCTGACCGTCTTTTAATGTCAAATTAATAGTAAAATTTATTTTTTCCTCTTGAAGTAATGGAAAGAAAGGAAAAAATCGAGGACTAATGTCAATAATGTACCCCATATCCATATTTCCTTTTTTTATAAGAAAAAAAAATAAAAATCTGTGAGAATACGTCAAAATCTGTCAACTTTTTTGACATAACACCCTCGCAGACTATTTGCAGCATTTCTCAAGTATTTGCAAATTGCTTAAAGTAATGGAAAGAAACGAAAAAATCAGGAACTAAATCTGAATCTGAAATTGAGAAGGGTGATAACATCCTGACCTGGGCCCCAGTGGGCCCCGTTTGCTACCTCCTAAAGGACTCCCCACCAGTAGCCGTCCATTCACTGATTTAAATAGGTAACAACGTCGCCGAGGGGAATCTCCTTAATGTTGCCAAGAAAGCAATACTCCCCAGAGGGATCTTCTCCTAGTTGTCTCTGTCAGTAAGAACGCCCGTTGATTAGACGAAGGCTCGCTCTGGGCATTTGCCAAGTAATGTTTAGCTGTATCTTGTCAGGATAGTTCAGTAACCCCTGGAAAATTTTTAAAACGTTTTATATCGTCTTTTGGGTTGGTCCCTCTTTGCATACCGTCAGACCTACAAAGGTTGGGTCCAAAAGGTTTGGCCCCGGAGCCTTCTGGCCAAGAGTAGCGATGGGTTGCCTTTGGAATGGGGTGTCCTTTGGTCCAGCAGAGAGTGACCACTTTCCCTCTGGAAGCGTCTACAAGGGCAGGGTGACATTCTAGTACAGACCGAGGTGTGGTGGTCTCCTTAGGGCTAGTAGTGTCTGTCTGCAATCCGTATGGACAAGCAGGACTTTATCAGTAATGTTCCTACTGCTTATTTCTTTTGCAGCTATGGTTATGCCTGTGAGCTCAGTTTAAGCACGCTTGCCAACTCATCGATAGCCCACTTGATGTTTAAGTTAGATCTAGAATAAATTCCACATCCCGTACCTTCTTTTGTTTTCGAACCGTCTGTTAGATAAAGTCCATTTTCCCAAAAGTAGAAAAAGCGCCTTATCGCCTCATCCACAAACGGGGTCTCGTGCGCCAACTGCACCCAAAAAATTTCGGGGCAAACAAACCTCCCCTGGAGGAATACGTCAAGGGGTGTGAGGTTTAGAATTATCTCCATGGCCCTAGTTGGTTCTGTTTTCATGGGTCCATTGGTGTTAAGACAAGCCATTCCCTGTACATGGTCTAGTTTTCAGCACCGGGGGGTTGCTTGGGTCTTATGAGGGCCCATATAGATCCATAGGGTGACTCTGGGGACATCCCCAGGATCCGCCTATGGTCCGACGACACTGCTCATAAGAAATGTATGCTTTCTTGATCCTTTTCTCCCAGTGAGAATTCCATGTTAGCTTACTATCAAGGTTACCCCAACCCATTTCACCTCTATACGAAGCTCAATTGTGTGTTTAGGAGTCTAGGTTCTCTTGTGAAGAGAACCATCTCTGTGTTTTTTGGGTTAATGGATAGCGAGTGATCAGCACACCAAATCAAAAGTGTACCCCATCTCCATGTTTCTATTCTTCTTTATAAGGGAAACAACTAAAATCTATGAGAATACTTTAAAATCTGCGCTTGGAAGTTTACTAAAGTTTACTTTACTAAAAGAAGTCCAAGGATTTCGGCAATCTTTTAAGGTATAGAACCAATTGTATTTATACTCACTGGTTGTATAGTACTTTAAAATTTCTATATGCGATGAAAAATCAATTGTGATCGATACTAGATGGACGTAGGTTTACATATTTACGAAAAATGTCCAAAAAACTTACTCCTTCTATATTTCCCTCCGATATTGTAAATATACTCGAAACATTGGTTTTTGTATTGGAAGTGGTGATTTTAATTAATGACGTCTTTTATCTGTAAATAAGTCAACTCTTTTCTCCTGCAGACTTCAAAAATTCCAACGTTTAACACTACTTTCTTAAATAAATAATTTTCGTCGTCAGCTTCTTACAGGAACTTTTCAATATTCAATATTTTGGACTTTCTCGGTTTATAATCACTTGACTTTCTCTTAAGAAATGCAATAGCAATGGTATATTTACTGATGTCCACATTTTTATTGAGATAAATTGTAGTGCGCATCAAGTTTGGACCTGACCGTACTATTCATTGCGCAAAATCCAAGGGGCATTTTTGCCTAAACCCGGTTACCTATTTTGCCCTGGTTTTTTGCTTTGCGTGAATAATATATCTACAGTACTGGGCTTCCATTAGCCTCGATACTTCCTTGCCTGTTGCATAGGTTTGTCTAATGAGGTAACATCATAGATAGAGAAAGCATTTCATTCATAAACACAATCAAGAGCTGCGCCCAACATGTTTTTGTTTATTATTGGCGATAGAATGGTACAAGCATAGTTTGTACTTACTTGTGAAATGATAATCCAGGAATCATATCCGTCACTTAACACACTTGGCACTGCCTTACCATTTTAATTTATTAAAAGTACTTACACAAAACTAAAATTTATACAATTGTCACAAAAATTACCCAAATAACAAAAAATATTTAGACTAAAACGCCATATTGAATGTGTCATCTGTCGAGCGAAGGTGAAGGTGGCGGAAGTACGCTTCTACGAAAAATCCGCTGATTTCACGTTGTCGCGCCTTTATTAGTGGCTGCCCAAAAAGAATATAGTATTTTGACATCATTACTTTTCTGTGTTATACTTTATAGTAATGAATAAATATAACAAATATTATTCACAGTTTAAAATACAATAGTAGAGCTTATTTTGATGTAATTTTAGGAATAAATTAAGTAAAAATTATTCATAATATACTATCAAGCAAATGAAACAGAAAGATACTTGGCAGCCACGCTTTACGCCAAAATAGTATCTGTAGTAACCATTTTCCCGGGTTTTGGTGAATTTTATTGTTTCGAGTACAGAGGTTCATTCATCGCTAGGCACAAATTTAGAATGTCGTTTATGATGCCACGCTTATGCCAAATCGATGCTTTCTCCAGTTAAACTAACAGCTCATTGGGTTTGCCTTTTCCTTGAAACATCTTTATAAAGTTTCCTGTTAATGACTAATTCTTACAATTCCTTGGTATCTTAGTACTAAGGCATAAAGTCTTTATAGACTGCCCAAGATAAAAAACAAATACAATATGAAAACTGCTACTAAATAGAATGGAAATTGATAGTTACATTAAATGGTTAAGGAGGTTAAAATATCCTAACTGCCAAATTTTAAATTAATATATTCGTAATCACCTGAATTGTACTGGAAAATCCGGTGGCCATCCGGTAAAATATTAACCCATAACAATTTTTCCGCACCACCGTTCGGTACTAAACTTTTAATTTATTTCCGAGATAATTTCGAACAAGATAGGGGAATCGCAGCAAACGTATTTAACATTCCAACAACTACGTAGCATTATTATTCATTTTGATTATTCATTATAAGAGACCATGCGAGGCATTAAAGAAATATCTCGCGGGCCTTTAAGTGAGTAATTATGATTTTAAAAATGGTGGCAAGCCTTTAAGATCCTGCTTATTTAGCTTCTGGTAAATTACAACTTGTTGTCGTATGGGTTCTGCTTTTTGATTTTTAAAACTTTTAATCATACGGTACGCGGCGGTATGGGAATTCATTATCGTTATTTGGTGTATTAATCAGATTTGGCAAATTAGATTTGAAAATTCGATTTTTTTATTATAACTCGTAAAGTATTGCACTTAGACGAAAAAAATTATATATATATATATATATATATATATATATATATATATATATATATATATATATATATTTTATTTTTTTTTTTTTCTTGGGACATCCAGAAGGCTGATCCTAAGTACTAACGTACCGTGGGTGTCTTCAGTGTGGTAGAGGGAGTTTGTTCCCGGGACTTAAATTTTTGGAGATTGGGAGGAAAGGAAAATTCTGCGGGCAGCAGGTTCCATAGTCTTGACACTCTAGGGATAAAGGAACGAAGAAAGCGGGAAGTTCGGGGCCTCTCTAACTGAACTGTAAAAGGATGCATAAAAGCCGTACTACGTGTTGCTCTGCCGGAAGCCGCCAGAGAAGGAACTATACCGGCCAACTCCTCTGAGCAGAAGCCGTGAAAATACCTATAGAAGAGCGACAAATCCCCTACAGCTCGACGGTGGGCAAGAAGAGGAAGCCTTTCTGTGAGCGTTGGATCATTAATAAGACGAACGGCTCTTCTTTGAATGGAGTCCAGAATGCTAAGTGTTGTAGGGGAAGCCATTCCCCAGACATGAGAACAATATTCTAGAGAGGGTCTGATTTGGGATACATACAGAGTGTACAGTGGAAGAAGAAATATTTTCTGGCTCGGAAAGAAATCAATCTTTTTTGAAGCTGCCGAAGCTATGGATAAAATGTGTTTGTGCCAGTTGAGGTTATTCTCAAAAGTAACGCCGAAAAGATTAAACGACTCTTTGTTCTGCAGAACTTGGCCGCTCATATGTAAGGGATGAGCATTTGCAGACTTTTTTCGCGACAGGGAACATGACTGTGTTTTCGAGGCATTAAACTGAACAAGATTTTTTGGCGCCCCAATCCAAGATAAGTTTTAGGTCTTGTGAAAGAGATATCTGCATTGACCTGCGCTTGTTTTCGAAATCAGGATTACACGGTGGCTTAAAAATTGAATACTAGAGTGGAGGGTTTCTATCGTCAGCAAAACTATGAATGGGATTGATTGTGGAAGAGAAAGATCGTTAATGTGTAGAAGAAAAAGCGTGGGTGCCAGCACTGAGCCCTGGGGCACCCCAGCATTAATTTGGTAGAAGCTGGAGGGAAAGACCATCTACACTTTAAATGATATACGTCGATTAGAAAGGAAACTGAAAGCCAAGAGCAAGCTTGGTGGAAGACCGTAAGAAGGAAGTTTGTTAAGAAGCCCATCATGCCAGACCTGATCGAAAGCTTTGGATATGTCAAGAGCAACGATCTGGATTCAAAGAAACTCAAGGGACTGTTCTAGTTGTGTGAGACAAAGGAAAGAAGATCAGCTGTATCTACTGTGACGGAATCCATATTGTCTATCATGTAAGATCTTATGTTTTTCAGATACTTTAAGATTTGGGAATTAATGAATTTTCCATTACTTTGCAAACAACTGAAAGAAGAGATATAGGTCTATAGTTGGAAGGAGACTTGGATTCTTTTTGGGGACAGGTTGCACACGTGCAGCTTTCCAACTCTCGGGAAAATGCCCGTGTCGTAAGAGATTCGAAAGAGGCAGTTAAGATGGGTGCAAGCTCGGGAGCACATTTTTTTAAGACGATTGCTGGTATGCCATCCAGCCCAGACGATTTTGGTATTAAGAGAAGAAAGAATACGCTTGATCTGTTTAACTTTAAAAATTATATCGGACATTTTAGAGAAACAGGGACAACTGTTGGAAGGGAAGATTAGTAGAGGATCAAGCGTAGAATTGGCAGCAAATTGTTTGGCAAATAGTTCGGCTTTTCCTTTGAGGTAAGACAATTCCATCTTCAGAGATTAGGGTGGAAAAGAATTTGTGCAAAAGTTCTGCCTAATATTTTTGGCAAAGGACCAGAAAGCTTTACTGCCATTTGAGCAAGAGAGAACTTTATCTTTTATTCGATTGTTAAAATGGTCTTGTTAAAATGGTCTATAACCTAAATTAAAGGTTTCATAAAAATACATAATTTATGTCGTATAAAATTTCTTGTAGCTTTTATAGTTTTTGAGATATTGACGCATAAAATTTTCTTTGGTCTAAATTTTAGGTGAGAAATAAGATATAAAGATGCGATTTTCGCTAGCTTGTTTAGGCATCATTTAGCTACTTTTTCATAAAGAAAAAAAAACAATGCTTTTAACTTTTTTGAGAAAATTAACTATTTCTGCTGGAATGTTGAAAAAAGTCCTCTAGCGGCGACATGTGAAACTAACAAAACTTCAAATATTATAACATTTATAGCCCAAGAATAGCTCTTTTCAACTAGCTCAAGTTTATTAAAATCAGCTGAGGCTTTTCAAAGATACAGGGTGTTTTTTACGGAAACCTTTAAGTACCTCCCACCACTTTATTTTTACAGATATAGCAAAAATTGTTGAACACAAAAGGTTCAGATGATCCTCGACTTTAAAGATCAGGTATTTTTTGTTAGGTTAATATAGCGGAATTACAAAAAAATATCATTTTTTTAGATTCAAGATTGCAGTTACGCCCCCTAGCGGCCATTTCAGACTCTTGAAAATATTTTCCAGGTTTTTCTCTTGGCCGTTTTAGTAATAATTTTTTTGCCGCAAGTCTCTACGATGAATAGGTTTGCAGATACAGTACCTCGCATTCTTAGTTGGCCACCCTGTACATGACAGTACTGTGGTAATTGTAATGATTTATTTAATTTTAAATTTTAAAATCTTCCACAGGAGTGGATTTACGCAAAGGTGGGTAGGCTAAAACCTAAACAGGAAATATAATGGGGGGCAAATTTACGATTAAAAAAAAAAAAAGAAAACGTAAATTTTAATGATATATTTAATTTTTTTCAGAAAAAAAGGTTCGAAAAAAAATTTAAATATGGGGTTTTTCCCCCATAATTAAAAAATACATAGAAAAAAAATATTTATTTTTTTTAAACATTTTTTTTTATATTTTTTTTTTTATATTATAAATTTTGCCCCCTTTTAAAAAAATTTTATTTAATTTTCTGTATGTTTTACTTTTGTTTAAATTTTTTATTATTTTTTTAAAAGAATTTTTAGTGAATTTACATTTTTTTTGTGCTAAATTTTTTTTTTCTGATATCCAAAAAAAAAATTTTGGGCGGAAAAAAAATATTAGCCTTTTGGGGGGCAAAAAGTTAAATCCCGGCCCGATTTTCCCCAAAACTTTATTAATGATATAAAAGAAAAATATTTTTTGGAAAATTATATTTCGGAGAAAATTTAAAAGGGGTTGGGCTTTAAAAGGGGTTTCCCCCAAGGGGGGAAAAAAAAAACTGGCCGGGGAAAAAGGAAAACCCCCCTTTTTTTTTTTTTAATTTTTGATTTTAAAAAAATTTTCAAAAACCCCCTTTTCAAGGTTTTCCCAGGCGTAATTCGGGGACCACACAAAAATTTTTGGGAAAACCCGGAAAAAATCGGAAATACCAACTTCGCAATTAAGGGGCCTTTTCCGAATTTTCCCCTTTCTAAAGAATTTTTTGGTAAATGTTGGGGCACCTTTGAAAATGGGATTTTTTTTAATTTAAAATGTAAAAAAAAATTTTTGGCAAAATTTGGTCAAAACCCGAATTTTAAAAAATTTATTTTCCCGGTAAAAGGTCAAAATTTTATTTTTTATTTAAAAGGGGCACGAAAAAAATATATTTTAAAATAAAAACAAAAACCTATTTGGTGGTTTTTTAAAAGGGGGGCCCCGCCAAGGGGAAACCTGGGGGAAAAAATTTTTTTTTTTTTTGGGGAATTCTTTAAGGTTTTTTTATTATTTTTAAAATTGACAAAATTAAAAAAAATTAAAAAACAAGAAAAATTTTCCTTGAACTTTTAAATTTTTTTTTTTAAAAAAAAATTTTGGAAAAAAATTAAAAATTTTAAAAATAATTTAAAAAAACCCCAAAAACAAAGGAACCCGAATTTTTAAAAAAATTTTTAAAAAAAAAAAAAAATTTTTTTTTTTTAAAAAAATTTAGTTCTTTTTTTTTGCAAAATTTTAAAAGTAAAAATAAAATTTGGGAAAGGGGGGAAAGTTTTTTTTAATTTTTTTTTTTTGGTTATAAAATTTTTAAGGGAAAATGTTTATTTAAAAATTTCCCCAAACCCCCTTTTGTAAAAAACTTTTTTTTTTTTTGGGTTTCTTTTTAGAAAAATATTTTTTTAAAAAAATTTAAAATTTTCCCTTTCCCAAAGGTTTTTTTAAAAAAACCCAAATTTTTGGGGGTTAAAAAATTTTTTTTTAAATTGAAAAAAAATTTTTGGGAAAACCCCCTTTTTTGGGGTTTTTTTAAAAAAAGTTAACCCCCAAAGGGGGGTTTTTTAAAAACTCCGAAATATAATATTCCACAATATTTTTCTTTTATATCATTAATAAAGCCCTTGGAAGATCAGGGCCGTATTTAACTTTTTGTCGCCCATAGGCTAATATATTTTTGCCGCCCTAACATGTTAATGTTTTTTGGATATCAGAACGAAAAATTTAGCACTAAAAGAATGTAAAGTTCACTAATAATTCTTATAAAAATATAATAAACAAATTTAACAAAAGTAAAACATACAGAAAATTAAATAATAATTTTTTAAAAGGACAAAATTTATAATATAAAAACAAAATATAAATTAAAATGCTAAAACAAATGAGTAATTTTGAACTATGTATTATTCAATTATAGTCAAAACCCTATACTTACAATATTCTTCGAACCTTTTTTTCTGCAAAATCATTAAATATATCATTAAAATTTACGATTACATTTTTTTTATTAATCGTAAATTTGCCGCCTATTATATTTCCGTGTCTAGGCTTTAGCCTACCCACCGTTTGCGTAAATCCACTCCTGTGGAAGATTTTAAAAATTTAAAATTAAATAAATCATTACAATTACCACAGTACTGTCATGTACAGGGTGGCCAACTAAGAATGCGAGTACTGTATCTGCAAACCTATTCATCGTAGAGACTTGCGGCAAAAAAATTATTACTAAAACGGCCAAGAGAAAAACCTGGAAAATATTTTCAAGAGTCTGAAATGGCCGCTAGGGGGCGTAACTGCAATCTTGATCTAAAAAAGTGATATTTTTGTAAATTCCGCTATATTAACCTAACAAAAAATACCTGATCTTTAAAGTCGAGGATCATCTGAACCTTTTGTGTTCAACAATTTTGCTATATCTGTAAAAATAAAGTGGTGGGAGGTACTTAAAGGTTTCCGTAAAAACACCCTGTTCTTTGAAAAGCCTCAGCTGATTTTAATAAACTTGAGCTAGTTGAAAAGAGCATTCTTGGGCTATAAATTTATAATATTTGAAGTTTTGTTAGTTTCACTGTCGCTCTAGAGGACCTTTTCAACATTCCAGCAGAAATAGTTAATTTTCTCAAAAAAGTTAAAAGCATTGTTTTTTTTTTTCTTTATGAAAAAGTAGCTAAATGATGCCTAAACAAGCTAGCGAAAATCGCATCTTTATATCTTATTTCTCACCTAAAATTTAGACCAAAGAAAATTTTATGCGTCAATATCTCAAAAACTATAAAAGCTACAAGAAATTTTATACGACATAAATTATGTATTTTTATGAAACCTTTAATTTAGGTTATAGACCATTTTAACAAGACCATTTTAACAATCGAATAAAAGATAAAGTTCTCTCTTGCTCAAATGGCAGTAAAGCTTTCTGGTCCTTTGCCAAAAATATTAGGCAGAACTTTTGCACAAATTCTTTTCCACCCCTAATCTCTGAAGATGGAATTGTCTTACCTCCAAAGGAAAAGCCGAACTATTTGCCAAACAATTTGCTGCCAATTCTACGCTTGATCCTCCTACTAATCTTCCCCTTCCAAAGTTGTCCCTGTTTCTCTAAAATGTCCGAAAATTTTTTAAAGTTAAACAGATCAAGCGTATTCTTTCTTCTCTTAATACCAAAAAATCGTCTGGGCTGGATGGCATACCAGCAATCGTCTTAAAAAAATGTGCTCCCGACTTGACCCCATCTTAACTGCCTCTTTCGAATCTCTTACGACAAGGCATTTTCCCGGGGAGTTGGAAAGCTGCACGTGTGCAACCCTGTCCCAAAAAGAATCCAAAGTCTCCTTCCAACTATAGACCATATCTCTTCTTTCAGTTGTTGCGTAATGGAAAATTCAATCCAACTAAAGTATCTGAAAACATAAGATCTTATGATAGACAATGGATTCCGTCACAGTAGATCCGCTGATCTTCTTTCCTTTGTCTCAACAGAACAATCCTTAGTTTCTTGGTGAATCAGATTCGTTGCTCTTGACATATCCAAAGCTTTGATCAGGTCTGGCATATGGGCTTCTTAACAAACTTCCTTCTTACGGTCTTCCACCTAAGCTTTGCTCTTGAGCTTTCCAGTTTCCTTTCTAATCGACGTTAATATCAGTTAGTGTAGATGGTCATTCCTCCAGCTTCTACCAAATTAATGCTGGGGTGCCCAGGGCTCAGTGCTGGCACCCACGCTTTTCTTCTACACATTAACGATCTTCTCTCTTCCACAATCAATCCCATTCATAGTTTTGCTGACGATAGTACCTCCACTCAGTATTCAATTTCTTAAGCCACCGTGTAATCCTGATTTCGAAAACAAGCGCAGTCAATGCAGATATCTTTCACAAGACCTAAAACTTATCTTGGATTGGGGCGCCAAAATCTTGTTCAGTTTAATGCCTCGAAAACACAGTCATGTTCCCTGTCGCGAAAAAGTCTGCAAATGCTCATCCCTTACATATGAGCGGCCAAGTTCTGCAGAACAAAGAGTCGTTTAATCTTTTCGGCGTTACTTTTGAGAATAACCTCAACTGGCACAAACACATTTATCCAGCTTCAAAAGATTGGATTTCTTCGGCAGAAAATATTTCTCTTCTTCCAATTTGTACACTCTGTATGTATCCCAAATCAGACCCTCTCTAGAATATTGTTCTCATGTCTGGGGAATGGCTTCCCTACAACATAGCATTCTGGACTCCATTCAAAAAGAGCCGTTCGTCTTATTAATGATCCAACGCTCACAGAAAGGCTTCCTCTTCTTGCCCACCGTCGAGCTGTAGGGATTGTCGCTCTTCTATAGGTATTTTCACGGCTTCTGCTCAGAGGAGTTGGCCGGTATAGTTCCTTCTCTGGCGGCTTCCGGCAGGCAACACGTAGTACGGCTTTTATGCATCCTTTTACAGTTCAGTTAGAGAAGGCCCCGAACTTCCCGCTTTTTCGTTCCTTTACCTAGGTGTCAAGACTATGGAACCTGCTGCCCGCAGAATTTTTCCTTTCCTCCCAATCTCCAAAAATTTAAGTCCCGTGTGAACAAACTCCCTCTCACCACACTGAAGACACCCACGGTACGTTAGTACTTAGGCATCAGCCTTCGTGGACTGTCCCAAGATAAAAAAATATATATATATATATATATATATATATATATATATATATATATATATATATATATATATATATATAATTTTTCGTCTAAGTGCAATACTTTACGAGTTATAATAAAAAAATCGAATTTTCAAATCTAATTTGCCAAATCTGATTAATACACCAAATAACGATAATGAATTCCCATACGCCGCGTACCGTATGATTAAAACTTTTAAAAATCAAAAAGCAGAACCTATACGACAACAAGTTGTAATTTACCAGAAGCTAAATAAGCAGGATCTTAAAGGCTTGCCACCATTTTTAAAATCATAATTACTCACTTAAAGGCCCGCGAGATATTTCTTTAATGCCTCGCATGGTCTCTTATAATGAATAATCAAAATGAATAATAATGCTACGTAGTTGTTGGAATGTTAAATACGTTTGCTGCGATTCCCCTATCTTGTTCGAAATTATCTCGGAAATAAATTAAAAGTTTAGTACCGAACGGTGGTGCGGAAAAATTGTTATGGGTTAATATTTTACCGGATGGCCACCAGATTTTCCAGTACAGCATTCAGGTGATTACGAATATATTAATTTAAAATTTGGCAGTTAGATATTTTAACCTCCTTAACCATTTAATGTAACTATCAGTTTCATTCTATTTAGTAGCAGTTTTCATATTGTATTTGTTTTTTATCTTGGGCAGTCTATAAAGACTTTATGCCTTAGTACTAAGATACCAAGGAATTAGTAAGAATTAGGTCATTAACAGGAAACTTTATAAAGATGTTTCAAGGAAAAGGCAAACCCAATGAGCTGTTAGTTTAACTGGAGAAAGCATCGATTTGGCATAAGCGTGGCATCATAAACGCACATTCTAAATTTGTGCCTAGCGATGAATGAACCTCTGTACTCGAAACAATAAAATTCACCAAAACCCGGGAAAATGGTTACTACAGATACTATTTTGGCGTAAAGCGTGGCTGCCAAGTATCTTTCTGTTTCATTTGCTTGATAGTATATTATGAATAATTTTTACTTAATTTATTCCTAAAATTACATCAAAATAAGCTCTACTATTGTATTTTAAACTGTGAATAATATTTGTTATATTTATTCATTACTATAAAGTATAACACAGAAAAGTAATGATGTCAAAATACTATATTCTTTTGGGCAGCCACTAATAAAGGCGCGACAACGTGAAATCAGCGGATTTTTCGTAGAAGCGTACTTCCGCCACCTTCACCTTCGCTCGACAGATGACACATTCAATATGGCGTTTTAGTCTAAATATTTTTTGTTATTTGGGTAATTTTTGTGACAATTGTATAAATTTTAGTTTTGTGTAAGTACTTTTAATAAATTAAAATGGTAAGGCAGTGCCAAGTGTGTTAAGTGACGGATATGATTCCTGGATTATCATTTCACAAGTAAGTACAAACTATGCTTGTACCATTCTATCGCCAATAATAAACAAAAACATGTTGGGCGCAGCTCTTGATTGTGTTTATGAATGAAATGCTTTCTCTATCTATGATGTTACCTCATTAGACAAACCTATGCAAGCAGGCAAGGAAGTATCGAGGATAATGAAAGCCCAGTACTGTAGATATATTATTCACGCAAAGCAAAAAACCAGGGCAAAATAGGTAACCGGGTTTAGGCAAAAAGGCCTCTTGGATTTTGCACAATGAATAGTACGGTCAGCGCACTACAATTTATCTCAATAAAAATGTGGACATCAGTAAATATTTGTACCAACGTTATTGCATTTCTCAAGAGAAAGTCAAGTGGTTATAAACCGGGAAAGTCCGAAATATTGAAGGTTGAAAAGTTCCTGAAAGAAGCTGACGACGAAAATTATTTATTTAAGAAAGTAGTGTTAAACGTTGGAATTTTGAAGTCTGCAGGAGAAAAGAGTTGACTTATTTACAGATAAAAGACGTCATTAATTAAAATCACCACTTCCAATACAAAAACCAATGTTTCGAGTATATTTACAATATCGGAGGGAAATATAGAAGGAGTAAGTTTTTTGGACATTTTTCGTAAATATGTAAACCTACGTCCATCTAGTATCGATCACAATTGATTTTTCATCGCATATAGAAATTTTAAAGTACTATACAACCAGTGAGTATAAATACAATTGGTTCTATACCTTAAAAGATTGCTGAAATCCTTGGACTTCTTTTAGTAAAGTAAACTTTAGTAAACTTCCAAGCGCAGATTTTAAAGTATTCCCATAGATTTTAGTTGTTTTCCTTATAAAGAAGAAAAGGAAACATGGATATGGGGTACACTTTTGATTTGGTGTGCTGATCACTCGCTATCCATTAACCCAAAGAACACAGAGATGGTTCTCTTCACAAGAGAACCTAGACTCCTAAACACACAATTGAGCTTCGCTATAGAGGTGAAATAGCTTGGGGTAACCTTTGATAGTAAGCTAACATGGAATTCTCACTGGGAGAAAAGGATCAAGAAAGCATACATTTCTTATGAGCAGTGTCGTCGGACCATAGGCGGATCCTGGGGACTGTCCCCTAGAGTCACCCTATGGATCTATATGGCCATCATAAGACCTAAGCTAACCTACGGTGCTACGAAAGCTAGACCATGTACAGGGAATGGCTTGTCTTAACACCACTGGACCCATGAGAACAGAACCAACTAGGGCCATGGAGATAATTCTAAACCTCACACCCCTTGACGTATTCCTCCAGGAGGTTGTTGCCCGACGTAGCAGTTGGCGCACAGAGACCTCGTTTGTGGAGTGAGGCGATAAGTGCGCCTTCACTACTATATGCGAAAGTGGACTCTATTGCGCCATGTTTTGTTTTTAACAAACTCTACCAAATTGACATTAAAGGAGAATCAAACACAAACGTGGCAGGTGTAATCATTATCTAAACAGACGGTTCGAAAACAAAAGAAGGTACGGGATGTGGAATTTATTCTAGATCTCTTAACTTAAACATCAAGTGGGCTATCGATGAGTTGGCAAGCGTGCTTAAACTGAGCTCACAGGCATAACCATAGCTGCAAAAGAAATAAGCAGTAGGAACATTACTGATAAAGTCCTGCTTGTCCATACGGATTGCAGACAGACACAACTAGCCCTAAGAAGACCACGCTACACCTCTGGTTTGATACTAGAATGTCACCGTGCCCTTGTAGACGCTTCCAGCAGGAATGTGGTCACTCTCTGCTGGACCAAAGGGCCTGCGCACTCCAAAGGCAACCTCATCGCCGACTCATTGGCCAGAAAGGCTCCCGGGACCAAACCTTTTGGACCCGAACCTTTCGTAGATCTGACAGGGTCTGCGATGGGGGACCTAATCAAAAGACACTCTTGCAACTCTTGAAACTTTTCCAGGGAGTTACTGAACTATCCTGACAGAGATACAGCTAAATATTACTTGACAACACCTAGAGCGAGCCTTCGTCTAATCACGGGCGTTCTTACTGAACATTATCAACTGCGAAAACATCTCTTTAGAATGGGTATAAATGACACACCTCTGTGTAGAGGTTATAAACAGGCAGAAGAGAAGGTGAAGCATATCCTTTGTAACTGCCCTGCACTCTCGTCCAAGAGAAAATCCATGCTGGGAGAGTATTGCGTTTCTTTGGTCGACATTAAGGATATTCCCCTCGGCGACGTTTTCATCTACTTTAAATCAGTGGTATGGGCGGCGTAGTGAGGAGTTTTCTTTAGGAGGTAGCACAACGGGCCTACTGAGGCCTAGATGCAGAGATGCGTATCATCCTCCTCACTTTCAAATTCAGATTAAGTTACTGATTTTTTCGTTTCTTTTCATTACGTTAAGCAATTTGCAAATGCTTAAGAAATGATGCAAATAGTCTGCAAAGGTGTTATGTCAAAAAAGTTAACAGATTTTGACGTATTTTCACAGATTTTCATTTTTTTTTATAAAAAAGAAAAGGAAATATGAATACGGGGTATATTATTACCATTAGTCCTTTCTTCCGTTCCTTCCATTACTTTAACAACTTAAACTTCAGTATTTATTTAACATTAAAAGACCGCCAGAAATTCACCAAGTTACCTTGACTTCAGCTATTTTAATCAGAAAACGAAATTATTTATAATTTAATATTGCCATCATTTTGTTAAGTATATGCCAGTGAAAAAAAATTGATCTTAATTAACTACACCAGAATAGCAATGGTCAAACTGTTTTTTAAAAGTAAATATGGCGGATTTGCACACTCTTTTTAAAATTTTGCAGTTAAAGATGTATTGTAAATCCAGTGTAAGTGATTAATTGGTTATTATTTATAATGCCCAGAGAAAAAAATGGGCAGTTTAATAATTTTATATTAAATTTAATAAATTGCCCATCCTTTTGACCGGGTATCATAAATAATGACCAATTAATCACATTGTCCATAACATATACAACTGCTAGCTTTAAAATTATATCCATACAGCATTAATTTAATTAAATCAGGAGCTAAACGTGCATAATTTTAGTGATGGAACCTTCCGAATGATCTTCCGAACGATATTCGAATATTTCGAAATGATTCGAATATTCGTGTTCCAAACAGTTGGGGTATATTAGTGCTACTTATCGGATGATAGTTCATTCGATTGGGGGTTCATTCAAGGTCAATCCTAGTTCGACCGAAATAGGAATAGCTATCAAAAGAATGCACTTAAAATTTAAATGTCGGATGCCACATTGTGATTCGTTACCACAAAATTTTATATTTAATTATTATTACACTATTGAATAAAGTAATAATTAAACATATTACTTTTGGAACATAATAAAATAGCAATGTGATAAAATCTAAATTATCAAAAGCATTCTTTGATAGCCTATTTCGGTTGAACTATATTTTTATTTTGCAGACAATTGTGCCTTAATTTCTGTCGATTGTATTTATTAGCGGATTTTGATATAAACGGTTGCCTAATAATTGGTTAAAATTAACTAAACTTCATTTTTGAAGTGTTCCATTAACAGGCAACCTGCAAAACTATTTAATGTGGAAATGTCAATACAGGGGACAAAACAATTGTATGATTGTATTTAAATTTTTTATATATTTAAAAAAATCAAAATAAGAACGTGATACAAGTAATATTTTAATCTTATTAAATATTAAAGGGAAAATATGTTTGGAAAACCATAATATGCATTTCCATCCTAATAAATTTTCAATTCAAAATGCAGATACTATACACAAAAAATTAATATCAAGAACAGAAATTTTCCACAAAGAGTTGACTTTTTTGGCGGCCACTGTATACTATTCTATACACCCACCATTAATTACGAATTAAAACGAAAACAAAACTTCGCCGCACCACCAATAACAGCAAAACAAATTAAAAACGTACACGAATACGTATGCGAACACAACATTAACCCATCAACTAAAATAGTCTATTGAAATTAAAAGCCAAAACAAAATAATTCATTTTTCACTTTCTGACAACTGATTCATCCGGAATAATTCGTTATTTCGAAAGTAAACGCTTCGACTTTGAGGTAAATCGACGGTCGGCGATGTTTCATTCATATGTCGAATGATATTCCGAATATGTAAATCTTCCGGAATACGAATATTCGAATATTAAAATCATTCGAATATGCCCATCACTACATAATATCTATATATTCCACAATCGTAATTTAAGATTGTCTCTTTCCTCATTTTAATCTTACTACCTTATGCAACCAAATCGCTTTTGATTTTTTTAAACCAGTTTCAAAGGAAGTGACAATTTAATGGTGTTTTTTTTGTTCCATGTGAACATACGCAAGTACTTCGCTTGCCGGAGAATGACGTATTTTATTACGGCTCTATTTTCTATGGGAACAGGAAATGGGGTGGACACTGGATACTATTAGTCGACTATTTCTTTACATGCTCAGTCTTGAAGCCTATGTGGTAATTATATCTTGCAATAGTCGTTTACTTTACTATTAAGATTTATAACGGATATTTTGCGAGGTTTTAGTTCGTTACATGATTAACATAATAGAAATGGATGGGTTTATTCTGTTGGACTGCGACCCAGTGAAGCCAATTATCAATTATGATAATATTTTACATGATAAACATCTCACTGTGCAAAATAAATGCTGTACGTGGACGTAATATGCGAAATTTTTTTTCAGATTTTAATCGATAAACTGACATTACTATATTATTTAAAAATGTTTTTTTGATGGCCCAGTGAAAATTATAAAGAAAATTTTACTCAAAATCATTTAAGTTTTTTGCAAATTAAATGTTCTGTTAGAATCGTGACGTATGCGACATGTCATTTTCCAGGAATTAAAAATCTAGATCACTAAAATGCTTCAAATAATCCACCAAAAATTTTTTCATATGTTTCCAAATTTCTGAAGGGGATTTAGTCCAATCATTATAGTTTTTAATTAAGTTCTGTTAATCGACTCGCCATGTTTCGAATTTTCAGGTATTTTTTAAACAATTATTTTAAATACTTTTGTTTTTTAATATAACAAAAAGTACTATCTATATCACTTTACTTATAAAAAACCGTTTGTAGAGAATTTAAAAACCTACAAAATGGTTTTTAAAAAATCCCGATCCGACCATTTTTCACCGAGAAAAGCCGGAAAAACGCTTAAAACAGCCCTTTTTTCAAAAATTGGTATCTTCCTTAATGTTCAATATTAATGGTCTATTTTTTTGGGAAATGATAGTCAATAACATATACTTTGAGCTGCCGAAAGATGAAAATTATCGCATTAATAGTTTTTATTTAATCGCACTTTAAACAAATTAGGCCCTTATCTTGCAAGTGCCGTGAATATTAGGCAAGTGGTCCGATTTAAATTTTTAAAACGGCTTTTTAAAGTTGAGATTGAAAGCTACAAATTGTATATCTCACATTTTCATATAAGTTTGGAGAACATTGTTAAAAATGCTTGTGAACCTAGCGCGTCGAGCGATAATTCGCGACCGAGACGTGGAGGGCGACCCAGCAGCGAAGGAGAAGCGAGAGACGGGCTGCGTGCATCGGGCGCTCGACAAAATTTTAGCTAGACGCGCTAGGTTCACAAGCATTTTTAACAATGTACTCCAAACATTTATGAAAATGTGAGATATACAATTTATAGCTTTTATTCTCAACTTTAAAAAGCCGGTTTAAAAATTTAAATCGGACCATTTGCCTAATATTCACAGCACTTGCAAGATAATGGCCTTATTTGTTTATAGTGCGATTGAATAAAAACTATAATTGCGACAATATTTATCTTTCGGCAGCTCAAAGTATATGTTATTGACTATCATTTCCCAAAAAATCAGCTTTTAATATTGAAAATTAACGGAGATACGAATTTTTGAAAAAAGGTCTGTTTTAGGCGTTTTTCCGGCTTTTCTCGGTGAAAAATGGTCGAATCGAAATTTTTCAAAAACCACTTTCTAGGTTTTTGAATTCTCTTCAAACGGTCTTTGATGAGTAAAGTAATATAGCCAGTACTTTTTGTTATATAAAAAAAAAAACGAAAAAAGGCTGGTCGCTAAATCCGAATCTGGGGTCATTTTGACCCCATCAGGTCAGGGTCAAAGGCATTACAAGGTCAAATCGCAACCAAACTTAATGGAGTCAAACTGACTACGGATTCGTATTCAGCGACCTCAAAAACCTAGGTATAAACTCTTTAAATTTGGTTGCGAATAATTTTGCAGATTTGACCCTCAAAATGTCCTTGACTCTGACCTGATGGGGTCAAACTGACCCCGGATTCGGATTCAGCGATCTCAAAAATACAAAGATACCATGGTCAAGTCTTTCGGACCTTCGTGTTTTTTTTTGAGGAGCTGTGTAATTTTGCAGATTTGACCTTGAAATATTTCTTTATCATGACCCTATGGGGTCAAATTGACCACAAATTTGTTCTCAGTGACCACAAACACATAAGTAACACTGTTCAAATTTGGTTGCAATTTTGACAGATTTGACCTTGAAATGCTTTTAACCCTGACCTTATGGGACCAAACTGACCCCGGATTCGATTAGCAACCCAAAAAACATAAAGAAACCATGGTCAAGTCTTTCGGACCTTCAACTTTTTTTGTAGGGCTGTGTTGTAGTTTGTTATTATTACCAAAATATTGTACAAAACTGGAAATGTGTTGTCTACCTGTAGATACGAGTATATTTAATTACCACTTTGCACAAAAATAATTTCAGAAGCAGAAGCAAGCGACAGAAAAAAAAATACAACCAGAGGTATGTTTTCTGGTAAGACGATAAAATTTAAAGCATTTCCAGTAATTTCTCCTAATAACCCATAATTTCCTTTATCTATATCACAGTCGAGTGAAATAAAAATTGCACTCATTTAAAGAAAATTATAAACAATCTTGATAAAAACGCAAACCTAACCAACCTTAACAAAATGCCTGCTTTGTAGTCTGAACACGTTGAAACTATAATTTAAAAAAAGCTCTAAAAATAAATCTGACCATTACAAATTGCACATTAAGGATTACTAATTCAAAATTTGGGTTTTTGATTAAAAAATTCTGAATATTTTGGATTTAAAAATGGTATAAAAGTTCTAAAGGGTTTTAAACTAATTTTTGTTAAAGTATTACCCCCAAAATAAGGAAAATTTTTAAAAAATTTATTATAAATTTTTAATCGTTAATAAGAGTATTTTATATTATAATTTTAAAATAATATTATGGACAATTTAATATTTAAGGGGTTTAAAACAAAATCCTTTTTTAATTAAACCTTTTTAAAAAATCAAATTTCCTTTAAAAATAAAGGTTTTAAAAAAATTGATTTATTCAAATTCTTTAATTTTAAATAATTAATTAAATTTTATAATTTAAAAGGTTTTTAATTTATTATGGTATAACTTCACATTTTAAAAAATTTGTTTTTTAAATTTTTACAATTTAAAAAAAAAAATTTAAATTTTTTTATTATAATTAATAATAATTAATCAAATTACTTTATTTTAATATAATATAAATATATATATAAAAATTATCATTTAATAAAAATGACTTTTTAGTTTTATATATTAATATATTTAGTTATAATTATTATATATTATTATCAGGTCTGTATTAATATTACTCCCAAAATATTCAATCTCAATATACTTATAATTAGATATATATTATACAGATTACTATATTATATATTATATATAATAGTATCTATATAAAAATATATATTTGAGTATATAAATCATAATTATATGATCATAATATATTATAATATATTATAATAGTATGCACTATTATACGACGCCCTTAAATATAGCTAGAATTTTAAAACTGGTATTCGATAAAAAATGTCAATAATATTTGGAGTGTTTCATTAAAATAAGGAAGACATGCAACTTCTTTTTTAAAATGCCTACCATCTAAAAATATTTTACTTCATGATGTTAGAAATTACCAAATTTTCAAAATTTTCCGTTATAAGTTTTGAGAAATCAACCGTGTCGGTTCGTCGTGGAATTTATTATAAATATATTATGAATATATATATAATATATATATATATATATATATATATATATATATATATATATATATATATATATATATATATATATATATATATATATATATATATATATATATATTATAATTATAATAGATTTTATGCAAGTATTGGTTGCAGACTGCCATTAATCGGTATGGATATACGCTTCGTATACAGGGTGTTTAAAACCTACTATTTTGTTATATAAGGTTATTAGCCTTTTAAATAGACAAACAAGATAAAAGTGTATTTAAAGACGCCCTATAAATTAATCTGGCCATAACTTGACGAATTATAGCATATCTACAATACTTGCATAATTAATTTGGCCGAAATAAAATATTTTTACTGCAAGTTGTCTTGCTGGCTCTGCGGGGGCGGATTTTGGCCAAAATCCACCCTTGCAGAGCCACCTCCATCGGTACTAGGGTTGTTCTTATGGCGGATTTCGAAATAGCGCCACCGAAAACCCCCGAGAAGTAGCTTTGACGACCCGGATTCTCGCGCCCTATGGTTAAGGGATGATTTTGGCCAAAATTCACCCCCGCAGAGCCACCCCGCGGTCGAAAACCTTAGGGGAGTAACTCTCCGTCCGGATTCTGGCGTCCTTTCATGCATGGGTATTTTTGGCCAATTATAGGCAAATTCACTCCCGCGGAGTCACCCCCAGGCATCGTAGGAGTGTCTTGAGGTTAAATTCGAAATCAGCGCCCTCGAAAATCCCCAAAGAGTAATTTTTACGTTATTTTACATTATTTTATCGACTTAGTATACTTTTGAAAGAATTATGCAATTACGGGGATACACTTTATGCACCCGAGAGGCACTTTGGGTCGACCAGCTCCCTCTCATATATACACTGAATTCCTGGTGCTTTTTCGAGTAAGATGTCGAAAACCGCATCCCTATCTGAGTGGACTGGCAAAATCGATTTATTTTCGCCTAAATTGCTGTAATTTTCCTGGTCTAAAAGGGAATACCTCCATCACTTTTCAGAGGCCTAGTTTGCTGCACCAATGATTCAAATTCAGAGATGGACGGGCGCTGGTGTATTAGGGGACAGGCCCAAAGCGACTTACAGTTTTCCATTGGGCAAGTAAGCTACAGCATATCAGGCGGAAATCTATGCTGTCCAAGCATATGTTCAAGAGAATGTGAAAACGGAATATTACAAATAAAACATACGCATTTTCTCGGACAGTCAAACTGCCCTAAAAGTCTTGAAAGACAAGTAGCAAAATTTTTAACAGGTCACTGGGCTTACCCAACGGCTCCTTAAAGGTTTTAGACAATGTTATGATTAGTTCTGGTTTTTTCATCGCGTTCCGTATGTTTTTTGTGTTCTTTAACTCAAATTTCGAGTGGTCTTTTTGTTTCCCCAAGTATACCTCACCACATTCACAGGAAATTTGGTAGATATAGTTATTATTTTGAAACATTGTTGTCCGGTCTCATCTTAGTAAGGGTTTTAGATATAAATGCCGTTATACTATTAAACTTGTTCACGATTCTGGGGATCTTTTCCGAAGTTCCTTTAATATACGAAATTGTCATAAATATTTTTTCTTGTTTAGTCTTGTTCATGTTAAGAGTTTTTTTGATCTTTTTTTGG
>JAHBCN010007559.1:0-15000 GCA_019359885.1 Listronotus oregonensis | reverse complement strand
AATGTAATTAAAGTAATCCATTTACTGAGAAGTAATTGAATACGATTTTCAAATTATTTTAATTCAATTACCGAAAGCTCTGAGTACATATTATTATTACTTTCATTTCTTTAATCAGCGATTTAGGCAGCATATATTGGGCTTTTTTTATACTTCAAATCGAATATTTAACGAATTTTTTTTCAAAAGACCAGAACTTTTTTCTTCTTTTGGTGCACTTAAAGCTCGAAACTTAGAACTTTTGATTCTAACTTCATTGCGCCAAACAACAACTTTAGCTATAACCTTTAAAATAATTCAAATTTTTTTAAATTCTTTTAAGGAGATATTCTTGAATATCTAAACTATCGAAATATAAAAAAAACGATTTTTTTAACTTTCCTGTCTAAAGTACCCCCTCTTTAGATACATTTCTCTCCTTCTTATCTCTATTCTCTGTATGTATCCAAGATTAGACCCTCTTTAGAATTTTTTTCTTATGTCGGGGGAATGGCGTCTCCTATAACTTTTAGCATTTATGCTTTTATTCAAAGAAGAGCTCTTTTATAGGTATTTTTACGGCTTTTGCTCTGAGGAGTTAGCCAGTATATCTCCACTGGCAGCTACTAACAGAGAATCACTTCTTAGGAGTTCGTTTACTGTATGTTTGTTTTTGCTTTTTAAAAAGTTTTAAATATTGCTTGATTTTTTACTTACCTATCCTATAATTCGTAACTGTATTAAGATGTTTTTTTTTTGAAATTTTGTTTTAATCTTTTTTTCCGTATGTCTCCATATTATTTTCTTTTGCTAATATTAACGCTAGCATTATTTTTAATAAAAATTATACTAGGGTTGCCAGTATGCCGGAATCCTGGGATTTGTTTTTTTTAAACCCGGGTTTTTAAAAGGGGATCTCGATCCAAAATAACAAAATACAAAAATGAAATTATTAATATTCTACAGAAACCAGAAAAATGGTAATTGAAACCATATTTTGTTTTCTGTATCCTTCTCTCATAAAATACATACTTAAGATAATAAGTACATTTAACTTAAGTAGATCTCAGTTGGAATTTAAAAAGCGACTGACAAACACCGCATTCATCACGAAGACTTCATGTTACGTCCTATCAAGACGAAACATCTTAGGCGAGGTCAAGAACTCTTGAGCACCACAAGTATTTATTTTATTATTTCAATTTTACACAGGCTATGCAAGCTTTAAGATGTAATTAAAAATTATGTGATAGCCTTTCTAATAATGGGGTTATAGCACATCTGTAATAACGAACGCTTTTAAGTGCATGAAAGCTAGATTGATATCCATAATTCCTGTTGCTGGAAACATTTATGGTTGAGGGTATTAACAATTACTTTATTGTACTGGAAATATATATGTTTTTTTTTAATTCAGTCTAAGGAATAGAAACTAAAATAAAATTAACGATTTATTCTTGTTTTGTACACTCGCGTTTCGTACACCCCAAAAATTTCCCCCAAATATTCTTATTTCGTACACAAAATTAATTATTCAGTTTCCGACATCTCATTTCGTACACCAAAAACTGAGGTGTATTCCTGTCTCTGATGGTTCATAAAATATGGTAAAATGAATTAAAACTAATTTTATGCTCACATGTAAAATTCAGAAATAGTAAATATGTATTTGAATAATAGTGATATTAAAATAATCAAATAATGTTTTAACTATCTACTAAACGGAAAAGTTTACTGTTCATACTTTAAGTGATTTATCACGTCTGAAATATAATTAGAAAAAATAAAAAGCCGCTTTAACTAACCAAAACTAACCATGACCGATCAGAACTGAATTTGTCTAAAGTATCCCTTTGTTTGATTAAGCCAGGCAGAATTGCGGCCTAAACGGAAAAGTTTACTGTTCTACTTTTAGTGACCGACCAGAGCTAATGGCTTTTGAATTCGTTCAAATTATCCCTACGTTGAAGTTATTAACAAAGTTTTAATAATTTTCAATATGGTATTTATTTGCCTGGTTATTTGGGTCCTCACAATGGTCGCTGTATGAATCGAGAAGCATAAAATGGATTAAATAATTTAGTGTACGAAACGAGAATATTTCAGGTAAATTTCTTAAGTAAACGAAACGCGAGTGTACGAAACCAGAAAACACCAAATTAACCCTTATATTATATAGGTAACCAAATAAGTTCGTGTGTTTGCTGTATATCGCACATTGCCATGGATATTGTTTATGTTGTTGATCGATAGCGATTGTTTCTTACCTGCTGTCACTTTAGTATGAATCCTTCTTTTCTCACACACATAAAAAGTTGCTGAAAATTGTTACATTCCTAGTTTTAATAATTGAAAATGGCGACGAATAAAACAGTAATTCGAAGTTGTTTACTGTATAAGTACAAACTAAGTACAAAAGCTGCAGCGGCGGCGCGAAAAATTTGTACCGTATTCGGAGACGATGCCGTTAGTGATCGAACAGCACAGAAGTGGTTCAAAAATTTTCTTCGGGAGATCTCAGTTTGAGCGATAAACCGAGCTTCGGGAGAACAAAAATTATGAACGCAAATTTCAGGACAACGTGCCAAGAACTTGCAGAAATGTTCAATGTGAGTCCTGAAACTATTCTGTTGCATCTTCATCTGCTAGAAAAGACGTGGAAGTTAAGCAAATGGGTCCCACATGAATTGACAAATGATAACAAATTAAGTAGTCTTACCATTTGTTCAGCAAACATTTCACGCAACGCTAATGAACAATTTCTTAATTGGTTATTAACCTGCGACGATGATGTAATGATCTTGTTGTCGCCTACTGATTCGGTACCACACACGCTCAAGGCTTCCTTGCACCCAAACAAGGTTTTGTTGTGTGTTTGGTGGACAGCAACTGGAATTCTTCATTATGAGTTTCTGGAAAGGGGTCAAATCATCACTGCTAACTTATATTGGGAGCAGCTTCAACGAGTACAAGCAGCACTCATCCAGAAACAGCCTTCTTTGATCAATCAGAAGAACGTGATATTCTTGCATTATAACGCCATGCCAATACCGCAAGAGTGACCAGAGAAAATCTTTCTGAACTCGGCTGGGAAACGTTACCGCACCCGTAATATTCTCCCGACATTTCACCAAGTGATTATCACCTTTTTTTGTCTCTTGACAACTGTATGAGGCACCGACAGTTTACAACTCTAGATGGTGTAATAAATGCAGTCCGCCAATTTTTTGACTCCAAATCCAGGAGTTCTACAATACCGACATACAAAAATTGGTTCCACGTTGGCAAAAGGTCATTGAGTGTGATGGTAATTACTTCGACGAATAAATAGTGTCTTATTGTTTCTCAATAAAAATTTATATTTTTCTACCAAAACCGCACGAACTTATTTGGTTACCTGATATGGTTAATCACCTATCACTTTAAAGGATAGATTGAATTGAGATCAAAAAAAAAAATGCTTTAGACTAGGGCTGTGCCGATACCGATACTCAGTGTCGGATATCGACCGATACTTACTGATTTCCGATACTCGCCGATACCTAAATTGTCAGATACAAATGTGTCTGATTTCAGATAGTGTTTCCTTTTGTTTATCGTAATATAGTTCATGTTTCTAATATTCTTTTTTTTTAACATCTGAAATATTTGTTTTACATGCTCGTTTTTACTTCCTCTGCAAATTTTATGAAAAATTATGAACCCGTTTCAAGAAGCTACAAAGACACTAAGTAATCATTCTGCTTCTTTAGTGGATATTTTTCCACTTACTAAGGGCATCGAAATTATTTTAAAACATTATTCAGAAGAAACGGGTGTAAAATTACTTGCAAAGGAATTATTACAGGACTGAAAAACCGCTTCAGTTTTATGAAACAAATGATCCTTGATAACTGTGCGTCGTCACGGGTTGATACTACCCGTCTGAGGAGTTCAGAAGAACGAAACGATGTTACTCACCCGTGTCTAGAACTAACTCATCAGTTAAGCGAAACCCAGCTGAAGCGAAGGTTAGCGCTATCGTAGGGCATTAGCCGACGATAGTTCGCAAGGCGATGTTAGGCCAAGCGATGTTACACTGAATGAGAAGTCGCTCAAAGCTCGATGTTCAAGCCAGGGGTCTAAATTTTGAAGGAGAGAGCAATCTCTCAATTCTTCTACCCCAACAGATCCATGTCCAGCGGCAACCAGCCTATTGTGACACACATTGTGACATGGTTACCACATGCTGATTTCTTCCAGTGGTAGCCTATCACTAGGCTCGGAAAGGGATATGGTTTGTTTGGCGATAGAGCGAGCGAGTAGACCGAAGAAGTAAGCGGTCAGAACACCGTCGTTAATACCTGGATTGACAGCCAGTGCCAGGACGTAGTCCGACATTATATGGTCCAGTTTGTCTTCGTTTAGACTCATCAACGGAGTTCACCACGTGACTAGACGGAAAAGTACTATACTCGTATTTGAGTACGTTAGTTACGTATATTTACAGTGGTCAGTCACCACTTGTGATCCAGCTGTGGAGCAACAGCTCGCCCGTTGGGACTGCGAAAATCTGCAGCTCACCAACGCTAAGGTTGATCACTGACAACATACATTTCAGTTCAGAAGAACGAGCGTCTTCTCATTCAGTGTAACATCGCTTGGCCTAACGTAGCCTTGCGAACTATCGTCGGCTATTGCCTTACGATAGCGCTAACCCTCGCTTCAGCTGGCTTTCGCTTAGCTGAATGAGTTAGTTGTAGACACTGGTGAGTAACATCGTTTCGTTCTTCTGAACTCCTCAGACGGTAGTATCAACCCGTGACGACGTATAGTTATCAAAATTATTATTCTAATTCTTAATAGTTAAAATAATAAACTTAACCCTTTACAATATCGAGACGTGAAATTTATCATAACAATTCTATTGTTTTCATGGCTTTCTTGATATAATATGATTTTGTTTTCAATTTATTTATAATTTAAGCTAAAATATCTCAAAAACTGTTCACTCATGTATCATCAATGTATATATATTTAAAATCAGAAAAAAAAGGTATTTCGTTGTAGCCCATAATATACAGGGTGTTCATTTAAAAAAGTTAAAGTTGCTCATATTATTTCATTTTTTTAATGCGGTATTTTTTACTGATAATTTTAAAAGATAATATGGAAAATACCTACAATTTTTTCTAATAACAAACAGACCTGCTAAACTTTCAAAAATCGATATCTTTTAAACAAAACGGTAAAAAATGGAGTTTTTATTTAATTGTCTATTGCTTTAATTTATATTGCATTAGTTTTTAAAAATTATCGTAAGAACCGTTTTCGAGATATTCCCAAATGAAATGCATGGCTTTCATACATGACAGATATCGGCAATGTTAATTATGTTCAATTTGATTTTTAATATCTCGTTTCACAGACGATAAAAAAAATCTTTTTTTTCAATTGGATCAAAGACACTTTTGTTAACCCTATATTTTAATTTCATTTAATTCTTAAGAAAAGTTTTAGTTATGATAATTATTCTTCTTAAGATCAGGAGAGAATGAAGAATCTGAGTCTTGAAATTCTTGTTATGCCTTGTTTATACACTAACCTTAACCAACATTTAGCAATCTAGAAATAGATAATAATAATAAACATTAACTATTTGCCATAATAACATTATCTTTCATTTAAATAAATATCACACATGGCACACGTTTGCATACCACTCACATTCTTCCTGCATGAAAATTATGTGAATAACTGTTGTTTTTACTGCTAGTGGTCAGGTGAACAAACTTTTCATGTTTAAATGATGGTTTTGTGTTTACGCCTACACCTGCATCGTATTTATATACAGGGTCATCTAACAAGGACGGAACGGGGTCATATTTGTTTCTTTTCCGCATATTTAAAAAAAATGTGTTGCAGGAATACATCTTGCAACCTGAAAGCTATTTTATTATAGCCACAAATACATTTCTTTTAATTTTTATAAAATAATAAAAATCTAAATTTAAACAGTAAAATTTTCCTTATAATTGTGACAACACCGCCTTAATAAATTCAAATCATTCTTGAAAATTCCTCTTTACCGATCTAAAAATGCCGAAACAAAGAAAGTCGCCCTTCAGTATGGAACCAAGGAAGTTTGAAGGTATATGGAAGCCCAATGCTATGTCCTATTCGATCAAAAAATGTCTAGCCCACTATAAAAATAACTGTCAGAGTGGGCCCCGCCGATTCTGATCAATAACAAAATCCTACGAAATATTTTAATGTGTTGCCTACTTACACACTGATAAATCAGTGTGTAGTTAGGCAACACATTATACTTTTATGAGAGCCGGAGTACCGTTTTCTGGTGCAATGGCGCGACGCGTATGAGATTATATCCGCGCTGTACCAACAACAGTCGTCGTCTCATCAACCCCCAAGCGAATTTCATGTTTCGTTGTGGTTTCGTCATTTTCGTTCTGGTTTGCGCCGTATTAATTTCAATTGTTTTGCGTGTGTGATTATATTTTGTAGTTGCAGAAGTGTTTTGGATTGATAAAAACCTTTATGTTTTAGTGATTAGTGCTTATTAAATAGTGACTGTAATTTTCTGTTTATTGTTTGTTACTTATAATATCGTAACAAAATGCCTAGAGGTTATATGGTTTTGTCTTGCAAATCCAAGGGTAACATACCCGGCATTTTTTACTTTAGGTAAATATTTCTTATATTTAAATTACGTGCTTCTTATGAGACGCAACTTTAGGTAACTAATATATCAATTATGAATAATAGAAAATGAAAATTTCATAGGAAATGACAGTGAGAAAAGTAAGGTAATCTTAACTATCTTTTAAATGAATGATTTAGGTACTCTGATTTCATTTAATAATTAAGTACATTTTTTTAAAGGATTAAAATTATCAATTACTGGGCAGACTAGGTCCCTCTAATTGAATAAAAGAAAGTACAAGTTTATGTTAAAGTTCCTTTTTGCTTTTTCTGTATTTGTTTAAAAAGAAATTAGATTTGTTTCTTAATCACTTATGTAAAAAATTCTATACTTCTTTTTAAATTTGTTTATGTTACCTGCATGAGGTAACACTATTTTATTGTACTTTTATACAAATTATAAATTTATAAAATATTGTATGACCCTAAAACACAAATAACCAGTTCAAATTATGGCAAGTATTTATTTTTCTTGACTCATGCTGATTTCGATAATTTTTTGCATACAGAGGCGCTGGTTACAAATTTAAATTAACTTTTTTTTCGACGTTCTATTTTTCAGATATTAATCCTTAAGAGTCCATTCGCGCCGCGAAAATTGTATCCAATTTTGGGTTCGGGGCATAATGTTTTTCTCAAAAACGGTATAAGTTATCGATAATTTTCAAAAACTATTTAAAAGCCAACACTTAAATCTAGGCCTCTGCTGTAATAGTTTTTTAAATTTGGATTTAGTTTTTAATATTTCCTTGAGTGAAAGTCACCCTAAAATCGGTTATGTTTAGATACTATTTTCTCTTAACTCGACTCATATTTAAAAAATCCGTTACAGCAGGGGCATAGATTATTTCCTTACCTTTAAAATGGTGTATAATTTATGTCATTTAAGTGAAAAATAAGTACCGAAAAACGTTATCTCCTGTGGGCTTGCAATCGGAAAAAACATCGCATCGATACACCGAATTTGGAAGAACTTAAATAAAATATAATATTTTAATGCGGCTATAGGAAAATTGTGCTGGTTGGAGTTTGTTAGTCTCCGCCCACCGTCTCCGTCCTTTCGCCCGACCCCTAAGGTGTAACGTAAATGCACTCTTAAATACGACAATAAGATTAAACTCATTTACACTATCTTGCCCTTCTTTTATCACACAATTGGTACATGAAACTATCATACAATGTATGAAATTTATTTTAAAAAATCGTGTTTTTATTTATTTTACTAAGATTTTTGGTAAAAATACAAAACTTCCAAGAATATAGACCATTTAAATAGAAGACAGTAAAGTGGCACCTTCTATTCTTCCCATATTTAATCAGATAATATAAAATTCAGTATTACACAATAATTTTAAATATTCTGTAATAGTATCGTTTGATAACCAACATTTTTGTGCAAAAAAAGTGAATGTATTGGTAGTTTAAATTTGACATTTGATGATATCAACTTTATAGAAGTCCAGACCTGACCTACTGTTCATTGCGCAAATTCCGCGGGGCCGATTCCCCTATTCCCGCTGCCCTGCACGCCTAGACAATTTAGTTCTACAGCACTGGCCTTCCATATACCTTCAAACTTCCTTGTATGGAACGCTAACACATCGACAAGCTTTCGTGAACTTGTCATTACGTAGCAAGTTGACGCATCCAATGAGAGCTTGCGAACTGCGGAAGACGCCAAAGGGACAGGCATTTGAGGAGAGGGGAAAGGAACCGAGAAATCTTGACCAGCGTGCGTCAGAAGATTCAATTTAGTAAAACATTGGGCTCTATCAGTGAACCTTTGTCTGAAAGTTTATTTTCGTTTTCTTTCGCGAGTACAGATATGTGTGCCGTTGAGATAACCCGTACCTGGAAATTTCTCTGCTTTCTTACGTTAGGAACGTAAAAAAAATCTTTAGCATTATCCAGCAAACCGCCGAAATGTTCTATTTAGAGAATTGATGGAAATTTTAGTTTTCCATGGCAATGCAATACTACTTTCTTCGTAATAGCACAAGAAAATTGGCTATCACATCCTTTTTTTGTAACCAATTGAAATTATAAGGTTTAGTACAAGGTGTATATTTCTCAGTTGGTAAGTCTACTTAAATAATTATCTGTGTCAAATTTAAATTGACGTTTCCTACATAAAGTTAAAGGTAAAGTAAGGTGTGGTCAAATTGAATGTAAAGAACTGTACCAGGAGGGGCGTAAGCTGAAGTAGTGTTATGGAAGTGATTTAGTGAATGGTATTGTACGCCAATGTGGCGTACATTGGCGTATCACACCATATTTTGTGTTGTGGTAATGTACATATTTTATTGTAAATAAAAACTTGTGTAAAGTAATTCTATGTGTCTTATTAGCAGTAATCATTCTACAGGGCGTCCAAACTTTAATTTGCATCTTTTGGTTTTCAGTTTATATTTAGCCGATAGCAAGGTTTGTCGGCAATGAGGAGGCCTACCGATTAACGTTTCCCCACTAATATGAAACTGCCATTTTGTGTATTTTTTTCCGTAGAACCTTAAAGAGCACTTAAAAAAATAATTTTACTTAAAACAAAGAAACACGACATATTTTTCTAATAAAGAACAGTAAAATTTAAAAAAAAAAACATTTTTTCCAGAAGGTGCAAAAACAACTTTAACAGGAAAACTAATTAACTGGCTTTTTCGGTTCCTAGTCGATTTGTGAGAGTAAAGTGGACCATACCAAATGTTGAAAACATTCTTTCAACTAATGCCGAAGAAGCAGCAGCACAAAATAACTGTCTAATTATTAAAAACTCTTTTTGAATAATAGGTATGTTTCGTTGTGATTTCCACCCGTATAAGGGTTTTTTATTTTTGAAAATATCATTGTCAAACATAATGTCAGTGAGTTGTTACGATCTGGCAAGATATTATATAATCACTGTTAGTAAATCACTATCTGGATAAATGTTTTACCGTTTTTAAAGAAAGAGTTTTTTATGGTAATGTTTGTTTTTTTCTGTGATTTTGTTGGGTCAAGCAAATGGTGTGCGGTTATACACTGTTCGTACCGCTTTATAGATTTTGTTAATCGGCTTGAAGTTAAAATCAATTTCGTCAAAATGGGTTTCTAGTATATTAAAATGTTACATAACATTTGTAGTCTATCTATTGCAATGAAGATGAGTTTAAGAATTTTAAGGTGATCTTTGGCTACTCTTTTCAGATAAATGTTTGATATTTTTGCCCTATTAAGTACTTTTAATTTTGTTTGTGTTCTATGACGATTTTTTGGGATAGACTGAACTTGCATATGGCTCTAGTACCAGTTTTTCCTTTAGGTTTGTTTGATTTTTCTATATTGTGTTGTCAAATAAGATCTGTTTTTCTACCACTCCAAGGAAGGATTAACATCTTAACTTATTACAGATTTTTGTCTAAAAAAAAAAAAAAATTAAAATCACACGTTTTGTTTGACCGAAAGATCGAAAATAATGCCGGTTCGGGAGTCCCGTTTTTTATATCGGTGGGAGAGTGTTAAAAGTTTAAAAAATTAAGAAAACAGTGATTTTTTTTAATTTCTTTTAAAATTCATGTACGAGACAAATTTCCTGCAATTAATTTAAGCACGTGGGGATTCGGTAAGAAAATTTTATATCGGAATTATATTAAAAAAAACATGTATAGGTATAGTTATATATTTTTTGCTGGATATCACCTTTGTTTCTAGTGAATATTGACATTTTTTTGAAACCTAGTGAAAATTATATAAAATAAATTATTTTTATATAATAGTGTATCTGATATTATAAATTATATTTTACTAGGGTACGGGAAAAATTAAAAAAAAGCTCCCGCAGTACGAACATCCACTTTCATTTGTAATCAATATTGACTTTTCCCTGAAATCCGATAAGAAATATAAAAATGTGTCTGATATTGTATATTTTATTTTACTAGGGACGGGAAAAATCAAAAAATATCTCCAAAAATACGAACGCATCCACTTTCATTTTTAGTCAATATTAACATTACCCTGAAACCTAGTAAGAAAATTGTATGAAATTAATTAATTTTATATAATAATTTATCTAACATTATATTTTTTCATTTTACTAGGGCACGGGGAAAATAAGAAAAAAGTCTTCCGAAATACGAACGTATTCATTTTTTACGCAATATTGACAATTCCCTGAAAACTATTAAAAAATTGTATGAAATCAATTAATTTTATATAATAATTTATCTGATATATTTTTAAAATTTTACTAGGGCACGGGGAAAGTAAAAACTACGATAGAATGGGCCTCTCCCACAAATACTTAAAATAAATATTGTATGAAAAAATATTATTATTGTCTAATTATATAATAGCTGTCATGTGCCCGGATATTTTCACTTATTAATTTTACGTCTACACGCTCATGTGGATGAAACATTTTCAGAAAATTTATTGGTTACCATAGTAAGAATGTCGAAATAAAGCATTTGATTGGTTAAAAATGACTGGTATAAAATTTTCGGCAAAATATTTCGATTGTATAAAATTGCCATAAAAGCAACAAACTTGAATAACACAAAAAAATATTTTACCTAGAAACTTTTTCCTTAAATGATATTCGAGAAGAATATTTTACAAGAAAACAAGCCAAATTTTAGCTAGAAACCCTGTATGTATTGTCAGACTGACAATTTTTTTTCTTTACCCTACCAAAATTTTGTCGCTAATCATGATGGTTTGTCCAGGTAAGTGCACGTAAGAGTTTTGCCAGTAGAAAACAGGTCGTTGCTATGACATTTTGCCAGTGTAAAACACTTTAGTGAATTATGAAAAAAATATATTTTTTTCCAGCTTTTGTTGCAGAATCCCCAGTTTTCGCTTCAAAAAAAAATCGTTTGGCTGTGCTTTATACTAAATAAATTAAATTAAATACCGATCTAGTGATCACCTTATACAGTATGTCCACGGAAAAGGTGTTGAAGAGAAAAAACTTTTTTATTTTTGATTTTATCGAAAAAAACTACTCTTGATAAAAAATCTTGCTACTTCTAAGAGTAAGATTGGGATAGAAACATTTAACATATTTTATACGGGGTGTTCAGAAAATTGAAAAAACTTAAAATGGTACAAGAGTAAAGTGCATTTATTTGACAAGATATGAAAATAAGTTACTAGGAAAATTTGCTCAAAATTAAAAGGTAGTCTCTTATACCAATTTTCGAAAAAATCGGCCTACTTTTATTTATTTGTGATAAAATTTATTTTAATACCTATCAATTTAAATTTTTAATATCAATTTTATCAAAATTTTTGCTGTTAAGTAAGCATTTAAAGCGCGTTACGGCGCTAATGAATTATAAAAGCAAAGTGTCAATAAAGCTTGTCACTATCAACGCCTACTAGTACAATAATGAGTTGTTAATTTGAAATTAGTTAATTAATATTAAAATAATTTTTATCACAAGTTAATAAAAGTAGGCCTTTTTTTTTTGAAAATTGATATAAGAAACTATCTTTTACTTTTGAACAACTTTTCCCAGTAACTTATTTCCATATCTTCTCAAATAAATGCACTTTACTCTTGAACCATTTAAAGTTTTTTCAATTTTTTGAGTACCGAGTATAAAATTTGTTTAATGTTTTTATCCCAATCTTACTTTAAAAAAGTAGAAAATTTTTTTAAAATTAGTTTTTTTGATAAGATTAAAAATAAAAGAAGTTTTTTACTATTCAACACCTTTTCCGTGGACGTATGGGTCCACGGAAAAGGTGTTGAGTAAAAAAAACTTTATTTTTTAATTTTATCGAAAAAAGTTACTTAGATAAAAAATATGCTACTTCTTAGAGTAAGATTGGGATAAAAACATTTAACATATTTTATACGGAGTGTTCAGAAAATTGAAAAACTTAAAATGGTACAAGAGTAAAGTGCATTTATTTGCAAAGATATGGAAATAGTTACAAGAAAAGTTGTTTAAACGTAAAACGTAGACTCTAATATAATTTTCAAAAATCGGCCCACTTTTAATTATTTGTAATTAAAATTTCATTATCAATTAACTAATTTAAAATTTTTGTACTAGTAGGCGTTGATAGTGACAAGCTTTATTTACACTTGGCTTTTATAATTCATTAGCCGCAGTATCGTCAGCTTTAAATGCTTACTTAACAGCAAAAAATTTGATTATAAATTGATATTAAAATAAATTTAATCACAAATAAATAAAAAAGTAGGGGTTTTTTTTAAAAAATTGGTATAAGGACTACCTTTTAATTTTGAACAACTTTTCCTAGTAACTTATTTCCATATTTATCAAATAAATGCACTTTACTCTTGTACCATTTTAAGTTTTTTCAATTTTCTGAACACCCCGTATAAAATATGTTAAATGTTTCTATCTCAATCTTACTCTTAGAAGTAGCAAAAAGTTTTATTAAGAGTAGCTTTTTTCGATAAAATCAAAAATAAAAAAGTTTTTTCTCTTCAACACCTTTTCCGTGGACATACTGTATATTATAACCACCAATAATTTACTTTACAGGCATAAAAGATGCAGTAAAAGTTGACTTCTAAAAAATGTGCAATTAGTTCTGTATAAAGTACCCCATAAATTCTCCAGCAACACTTGAATATAGGTCTATTTACATATATCGTATATCGCATTTAAAATCACCACAAATCCACGATTTCTATGAATCCATTGAATATTAAATGCCGTTCCGTCACTAATAAATAAAATCTATTTATTCAAGCCATATTCAATTACCCGATCTAATTAAATACAAACTGAACTGTTTTGATTAGATAAAACAAATAAAAATAACTGAAAATAATAAACTGGAATGTTGATAAATAAATTAAGTGATAAGAACATGTCTGAAACAATTAAGCATTGTCATAGGTTCTAATTACTAAATCACGGAAAAGAAAGTTAATTAGTCATTTATGACATGGTTTTATGTGGATGAGTCGCTGCATAAATTTGCTATTATTTTAGTTTGCTTTGTCTCAGGGATATTTTCTCTCATTGTGCTTTTTATTACTTATAGCCCAATTTTTTAAAATAAGGGGGGATTTAAAGTTCTAAATAATTTACTTTAAGTTATCAATAAAATGGTTTTCAAAAATATAGATCACCAATTTGTTTAAGCCAACTATTTAAAAATAATTTTTATAAATTTGATGATGATAATGAAAAAAAAAAAACATTATCAAAACTAACCAAACAAGGGGTTGGTTTAGATTTAAAGTGAGTGGACTTTTTGCCCTCCACCGCACCGCTCGCTCTATTGTGGCTTACACCTTTATATTTCCCCTCAATTTGAATCCTTCGGGGTTTGGGGGAAAAAATTTTTAATTTTTTTGTTGTCGGAAAACACAATTGTGTTCCCGGGTGTCCCTGTTCCGGAAATATGAGGCAGACGATTGAACCCCCCCATTAGGGGGGGGTTTTTCAGGCCCTTTTTTTCCTTTTCCCCGGTTTTTTTTTAAAAAAAGGAAACCCCCCTGGGTGCCCTTTTTTCCCGGGTCCCCTTGGGTTTTTAGGAACCCCCAAAAAGGTTTTTGAGGGGGCCCCCTTTAAACGGATGTATCCGTTTCGGCAGCGCAACTGTATTTTTTTTCCATGAAAGCGGTTCTGTCCCCGTTTAAACTAGGGGAAATAATGGTCCACACGGCAGGCCCCGCATTACCGCAGTAACGCAGATATTTTCCAAAAAGGCGTCCTGTATCTCAGAGGCACCGTTGGAGACACCTGTTTAAGGCACGGGATGCATTCCTTATCGAACGGTATGCTAACACCTTGAGTTAAGCCTTGGTTCGTCTTAGTTGAATTCAGTTCCATACGCTACAAAAAGTTGCCGATAACCAGCAACTCTAGCGCATGTTCCAAAAGATTCTGGGCCCCCCGACAACGACGTGCGAACACGTGGTGGGAACCAAAATTAACCCAATTAATGATAAGCTTTATTTTTGGGGAATAAAATAAATAATTTATCTGGAAATATCCAGACGAATTTTTCCCGGGGTTCTCCGTCGAGCGGGGGATAGGGAAAACCCCTGTAAATTTTGAAGTGGGGCCCAAAATTGGCTCCCCCCAAATTTTTTTAGAAGAAAATTTATTTGGATTTTTTAAAGGCACGAAAAAAATTTTACCCAGTGTACAAATTTAGCTTTTCATCCCCAGCTAAGAGATAAATGCTAAAATAAGTTAGAATTTTTCTTCTTACGGGCCCGTATTATTAGAAGTTTATAATAAAATACCAGAAAAATTATTTAACCCTTCTTAAATGTCAGATCAATGTACATCATTTTTTTAAAAATGAACTACTCAAATCAAGAAAATCACTATTAGAAAATGG